>VDFB02360634.1:6695-49263 GCA_007258455.2 Sequoia sempervirens | reverse complement strand
TTGTGTTTCGCCGACCGACGCATGTGGAAGTATATCGGTCAAGCTAAAGGTATTTGGGAGAATGTCTTGGCAAAGTATTTTTTCTTACCAATAGGAATATATAAAAATATATCAGCATATGTTGGGGCATCGATGTAATGTCAGGGCAAATATAATATGTCATACCGACTAATGCACAAAGGGGTTGTTTCGGCCAGAATGATTGGTATCGACATGAACTCATAACGAAATTATTTTGTCTTACCGACTGGCTTGTAAACAAATGTCTCGGTAAGACTTATGTGCATCGAGGAAGGAAATTAGAGAGAATGTTGATGATGTTACTTCAGGAAATGAGGAACAATTGCTGGCTCAATTGAGAAAATGTGTGGATGATGAAATGACAAATATGACTCCTAAAATGGGGAGGAAGATGTTGGAGAGTGCTGGTGTCATGATATTCCCTGGCCTTGATTTGAACTTTGCACTAGTTTTTGATAGTTTCTTGAAGGACAGTCATGCTACACACAAGCTTGACAAGGAAAAGGTGACAAAAGTATATGCAGGATCCAAGTATAATATTGATGAGGGATCATTGATGATATGGGCTTTGTACCCACCCCACAAGAAATCAGTGGTAATTGATACTGAGAAGGCATTTGGCCATGTAATGACTCTAAAATTTGGAGAAGCTGATCCTATAGCTACTACAGATATTGGGGTAAATATTGCAAAGTTGAATAAAGCACAAATTCAGTTATTGATAAGAGAAAGAGAAATGTACAAAGCAAATAATGAAAAATTGCTGAGAGAAAATGATAGACTCAAAGACTTGGTTGGTGTTTCAATGGGGACAACCAAAATGATTACTCAAGGAGAAAGCTCTCAGGTGAAAGACCACTGGGTAGGATCAAGTGCTTATTCTCAGGGAAAGCATGATGCAATTGCTGCAATTGTCAAGAAGAGGCAGGATCATTTGACATCTTGGTTGAATAAATTGAGGGGAAAATACTCTCATACTCTTGCTGCATTGAAGGAGCATACAAGGATGGATGGACGAATCATGGAGAAGTTTCATGAATTGGACCAAAGTAATGAGGCTAATAGTACTGCACTTGAAGCTGCAAATCATATAATTAATCACCATCGAAACTTCTATGATGAATTGCAAGGTGACGAATAGGGGCTAGTTGTTGCTGCCAAGAAAACTGTGATTACATTCTCTGATGATAAAGGTGAATTGAAAGAAGCCACCAGGTGGAAAAATGAATGTGATTCAATGCTAAATGAAATCATGAAGACCACTTCTACAGAGGATACAACATTGGAAGAAGTGAGCGAGCAAAATGAGGAAATGGTCAAGATGGAAATCATGATCCGGAATGTTTTTGGAGATGTGGACACATATGAGCGCCGAGATTATTTGGACCACCTCGCTAAGACTCACTTGTGGCTAAATAGAGCCTAATTATTCTCTATCTTTTGTTTTGTAATTTGTATTTCCTATTTCCAAAAGGATGCGTCCTTTCGTATTCTCAATGTATAAATGCCCATTTTGAAAACAATATACGAATAAGAGGTAGAGTAGGATAGAGAATATAAAATACGGTGGAACACTATGTTTCACAGGGACTAAGACTCTGGGGTATGTTTTGAAGCAATGGAGATATCAATGAAAATCACCTAATTTGCTGGCGTATTCTGGTTTCAATTGTTGTGTTGTGCCTATTGAAAGAATTATTTAAGTTGTCTCTAAGATTGATGTTGCTTGGTTATCTAAATTAGCATAACATGTTATGTCTGGTTTATCAGTATGTATTTGCCGTATCTGTGTGATTGGTTGATAGGTTCTTTCAAGGAAGGATTAAATCATTTTAATTAATCACAGTAATCAGGGAATTTCATTTAGATTAGTAAGAAGAACTTATTAATCACAATCTTGCATGTTTATACTAGTTATAAACAAAATATGCCAAAAAAATTGAATGACCTCTAGAAAGAAGTCAGTTGTTTAAGATTTCATTTGACTCCATATACTATATAAGGCACTGGTCTCACCGTTTCCTTCATTCAGTTTCATTTATACTTTTTACATCTGTTGATTGAGTTTATTAGGGTATAGTCTTCATTTTAGTATACAATATTTACCAAATTTGTTTTATTTTGTCCATTCCAATCTGCCATCGTGGAAAAATCATGGCATGAAGAGAAGATCAATAGTCAAGTCTACTTCATTTGTTATATGTACACCCGCCTAGGTCTAGCAGCGCTTGGAGAGTAGAAGGTTTAATTGTTTCAAACCTTGTTTTGTTACCCTAAAACATTGTGAAATCTTGGCAACCTTTCGTGGTTCAAACTTTCATTTTTGAGAGCTAACACCACCCTAACCACAATAAAATGATAATATTTTTTTATAAGATTTTACATATAAGTAGAGGACTCATGTCCCGATGTGATGCATATTATTTTGTAATTTTTTTCCAAGTAAATAATTAATTATGAATCTTTTATTACAACTTTTAAAAATATAAAAGATCATATGCCTAACCACCTTAACTTGGTCAAAACTTCATGAAATTCAATTTATCTTTTTTAATCCTATAGTATGCAAAGCAAAGAATGTGGCACGTGTTTTAGATTGAAGAAATGTGATATCGTTTGAAAGCTATAGATTTTTTTCAATCAACCTATCAATTAGGACTTTAGTCCTAATTCAAATAGAAAATGAATAATAATTATTTATTAAATTCAAAGTAAAGCATAATTTATATTAGTGGAAAGTTGAGAATCTCCTTTAAAAACCCTTTTTGTTTCATCATTTTTGGGTAAAATAAAAGTCGTTAGCCACATACCCTACACATACCTATCATATTGCCACTTTTTGGCCCATCATGATCCTACACATACCCACTACTACATTGAAATTTCAAAATTTCACCAAATAGATTTACATTTTTCCAAAAAAGGAATAGTATCTTAGAAACTACATTCAATTTTCTGCAAGTTTTGTTCTTACATCCTTTTCAAGTTATGTTAATAACTTATTCAAATTTTTATGTCAAGTTGCCTAACTTTTTTTCCTAAATTTTCATTGCCACTTAAGGGCCTAGTTTGGACCCACATGATCTTGCACTAACCTTGCAATTGGTTCATTGGTTTCAACATACTCCAATTTCACCTCTTTTTCTACAACCTCTCTCTCTAAAAATGATACTTAATTGCAATATGATTTATCCTTGAATGCATCACGAAATTCTTGAAAATATTTATAGCTCTAGTATTATCAAAAGGAATGAGAATGGGTTCATCAAGCTCTATTTTCATCTCCTTCAATTTTTTCTTCATCCATACTACTTGAGTGAAACATGAAGCTCTTGCAATGTATTATGCTTCTCTTGTAGATAAAGAAACAAAATATTGCTTCTTACTTAGCTAGGATACATTATTGTCACCAAGAAAGATAGCTCCACCACTTGTACTCTTCTGGTCATCTATGCTTCCTTCCTATTCTGCATCTATGTGTGCATTTAGTGTGAATTTTTTACTCTTAGGATACCAAAAACCAAAATCCATTGTATCCTTCAAATATCTAGAAATATTTTTTACTACTTGACATGTGTTTCCTTAGGTACTTCCTAAAATCTAGCTACCATACCAACTACTTTCATTATATCCAATCTAGATGTAGTCACATACAACAAAATACCAATCATTGATGTATACAAGGTCTAGTTTGTTGGAGAAGATTCATAATCCTTACTCAATTTACACCTAGTAACCATAGGTGTACTCATCAGTTTGCATTCTTCCATCTTAAACATGCTCAACATTTCTTTTATGTACTTGTTTTGAGAAATGAATATACCTTTTTCTGATTGAGAAATCTTTAAACCAAGAATGAAAGATAATTCACCAAGTATTGACATTTTAAAACTCACTCTACGTTGCATTTTGAAAATATTTACACCAAAGATAATGCCATCAACATAAACAATAACAATCAGTTATTGATCACTATTTCAACCAAAGATAATGCCATCAACATAAGCAATAACAATCAATAATTGATCACCTTCAATTTTTATGCATAAGTTACTATTTGTACTGCCTCTCTTAAAACTTTGTTGTTGCAAATATTTATCCAATTTGGATTACCTTGCTCTAGGAAACTTCTTGAGTCCATAAAGTGCTCTCTTCATTCTACACATAAAATCTAGATTATCTAAACATTGAAATCCTTCCAATTGTTCATGTTATCAATTAGATTTGCACCCCATTGAACCTGGAGTCCAACAATCTACTGAAAACATGGGAATGATCCCAAGGTGTGGGTATCTTATATGAGATCAAACCTCTGGAGATGGCCGACTTCCTAAATGGTTATCACCTAGATTACTTAACTACTATATTGTTTGACAAGGAAAACGGAAGAGAGAATGCATAAATTGAAAAAATGAAATGAAAACTAAGGAAGTGATACACCAAACCAAACTAGGACATAAAGCTTAGATTAAAAACACTTGCTTACAATGATTGAAATCTAACTTGCACAACTCACTTTTGTATGTCTTTGCATAAATATTTTATAAGGAGGTCCTAATGCTCAAACTCCTAGGAGGAAGGTAACTTTACAGCTAAAAGCCATTTTCATCTTTGACACAAATTATAACCTGCATTAACATACTTTTGCATAAAGGTGCTAAACATGAGACAAAGCTATTTGGAGATGAATAATACCTCACAAATAACTTGATCAAATCAATTGAGTACACACAATAAAGAAAAAGAATAAGAAGGAAAAAATTCTTCAATCACTGATATCCAAGGTCTTCACTATTATTCATGTCCAATCGAGCTAAAAAGTATGCCAAAATATGTCAAAGGACTGAAAATTCACTAAATACAAAAATGCATAATTAGAACTAAGTGTAAATGAGTAAAAAAGTGACTATAAACATCTCCCAAGTAGTTGCACCAAACTAGGAGTTAGATGCTTCCTTGGTCATATGCCTCTAAAAGCCAAAAATATAGCTCCTAAATCTCCTCCAAAAAGACTTCAAAATGTTGAAAAGGTCAAAAATTCCATCATAAAGGCACCCCAAAAATGATCTAAGTTGCTCCAAAATGCCTCAAAATGATCAAATCAGTCTTCTATATTATCTCCAAATGTTTGTAAACCTCCTTCAACCTCCCTATATGCTTGCAAAAGCATCAAAGATTAACTAAATCCTATTTAAGGCATTTACAAAGCATGTTACATCATTTCTTCATTTAAAATAACAATTTGATTAAGTGATTTATAAAGTATCACTTAATCAAATGCTTTACATTTTCTCCATGTGCAAAACATATATGACCCAACCAATGTGAAAAAAAATGCAAAAGACTAAGTCCAAAAGGACTCCTATACTCTAGCATTTACAAGAAGCAAGTTCATGGTAGTAGTTTTGCAAACATTTTTTAAAAATAAAAGGCAAAAAGAATGCCTTTTACCAATCGACATTCATTAGGACCTTAAAACCCTAGAAACACAAAACCATGGCAAAAGTTCACAAGGAAATTCATTTTCACAGACCTTTCTAGAGTTTTCAAGGAGCCGACATACTAGGGTTTTTTGTGGGTCAACCATGGCATATTTTGGTGTCTCAAAGGCATAATCAACTAATTTTCTAGCAAAAAAAAAAGGAAAATCTCAAAGTAAGCTTTTTGAAAGCACTTTTTATATTTTTACTTCATTTCCTGAAGAGATAAATGCTTGAAATTAATCCCATTCGTAGAGACATGGTTATATTTCACTTTTCTTGCTTTTCTCTATCATTTCCATGCATAGTTTGTACATTACTTGCACTTTTCTGAATATTTTGTGCACTTCATGTATAAAAATGGCCTTTTTAGCTGCGACCATACTTATTGCAAGTACCAAGATATCTCCATACTTGAGCCTTATACAAAACCTGAAGGATTTTTTTCTTTCTTTCATTATTTGATGGGAACTTCTGGGTTACCAAAACTCATGTCTTCATTCATTTTTTTTATGATTTTTCCATAGTCATGGCATGGCCTAGGGTTTCATTTGTGCACAATTTTCCTGGTTTGCAAATTTTGAGTGCAAATCATGCTCTATCCTTGCACTACTCTTTGTCTTTACTGTTGATTTTAAAAAAACATGAGTAATCTTGTTCTCGTGATACCATGTAGTAGTGGTCAGCAATTCCATAATCACTATGAATGACCCCACTAAGAGGGTGAATAGCTGAAACACGAGCTATCTCAGTCCACTATTCCACAAAAATGTTGCCCCACGAAGGAAAAGTGGTTTACAAAATGATTCAATGCCATTGCAAAGTGCGGGTATAATTCAAAACTCTATGCATCTTTTCCATTCCTTTATGAGCACTACCCTTTTCACTGGCTTGCAAGTCCAAGGGCCACCCAAGATCCAATATTTCCATGACCATTTTAAATCTTCATTTCTCATGACCACAACTTCATGTATTGCTACAGGTACCAAGGTTTTGTTTCTAGCAGTAAGATATCAAGAATTGCCTTGAAGCCATAATTCCATTTGCATTGTTTTGTATATTCCATATGCTCTATAGGAAGACAAAAAAATTTCATATCTTAATATATGAATATCAAATAACATTTGAAAAGAAATCAGGGTTTGTATATTCCATAGGCTTTCATGCTTGAGAGCCTATGTCATGTGATGACACTTAGTAACTTCATGCTAAAATGATTATGATGATTACTTATTATGCAGAGCTTTTCCCTTTAGATGATGTTGTTGTCATAGAAATTATTGTCTAGCTGGCATCAAGGCTATCATTTGGAAACCTGATTATGAATGTACTCCTTTCTCCAAACTGCTTCCTTGAACCTACCATTTAAAGGGACTCTCCCATGACAATTTGGGTGACTGTATTATATTCAATACTGTCTCCTTAGCCCTTATCTTCTATTTATTCTATAACTACACTCTAAGCATTAATGAACTCATGATCCTTATTAGTTATAGTGTTGTCCCTTGAGTTGAAGATCATTTCATTGTGACTATCTGAGAGATCCTCAGTAAGATCATTAACATAATGATTCGTGAAATACTTATATCATTGTGGACTATCATTTCTTTGCTATCATGAAATGCCTATATATTTCTCTTGTGGAAACTATGTTCCTCATATAACTGTATTCTCTACCCATTACTGTGAGGTGACTATCCTTTCCTACTACGTTTCCAATTTTTCAAACACTTATCATTTATGGGAGTGATGATCATGAATGCACTTGGTGATTCTTGTTACTGTTTCAGTAGCTTCTAAGATTGGCTACTAGGAAAACATGCCTTTTGTATTTGTCACCTTTTATGAGTTGTCCTTTGCATTTACAATGAGATATCTTTGTGACCTTGTTTCACTACTGAACTTGATTGCTAAGTTTAATGGACATTTCCTTTTCACACAAACACTGTCATTCCCTTACAATACATGATTAAGTCTTCACCAAACTATTCTTCTTTATGTAAAACATCATGGAACTTTTGACAAAGCTTTTATATCATGCTTATATTGATAACAGAGTGCCCTTATTGCTAGAAGAGAACCTTCATTAATAAGGGGTTTGTTTTAAATCAATACAATCATGGTCCTAAAAACTTGTCTCTAAGGATTTCATAGATGGTTCAAGACATGACTATCTTTCTCTAATGAAACAAGAAGGCGACATGCTAGGCCCAACCCTTGTGGGAGCCACATTTTACCCCACATGTAATGAGATAAAAAAAAACAACAAATATTAGACCTATATCTGCACAATGAGAAAACATGTTAGATAAAACAAAGCATATGATAGATGTGTTTGATAACTCTTTTGTTTTCCTATACATATATGGTATGCATACTATCTTAATGCACATGAGTATTAGATTATATGTATATGGATAATTGCATATGTAATGATTAGTGATCTTTCATTGCTTTAACATCACTGTTCTCACAATGTAGGAAAACTAGGAGCAACAAGGAGAGCATCAATTAGAGTCTAGACAATCAAGAAGGACTAATGTATAATTTTTTTCCTATCATCTGCATTCAGATAGTTAGTCCCACGGCTTGTGTGTGACAACCATACATTTATATTATCAATAAAGACTACATTTCTGAAAAGATTATGCACTCTTTTCTATGTTATATGCATTTGCATAATGTAATGTTGTAGTGTAATCTTTTGATATTTCTTTGTGCACATGAATATGATATAGCAGAGTAAAATGTACCTTCTTTTCATTTGTAAATCATAAACTCTACCTGTTTGAGCTAGTAGCTAAAATAGGTAACATTTTTTGTGACATCTGCTATGTGTTTTCCTACTAAACATCTTGACTAGTTTCTTGAAGCTTATCCATTGGGTATTGAGTCACTTAGAAGGCTGACAAAACTTGAAAAATATTCTTGTACATTGCTAGAACTCATTAGATCAGTGCATGATACCTTGGAAACTTATTCCACACATCCAAAATTCAGGTCTAAACCTACTAAACTGTGCAGAACAACACTTAGAGGAAAATAAAACTAAAACATAACTAAAAATTATTATAACCTACTCTAACCAACATCAAGGCTTATTCAAACAAAACCATTGACTGGCTTCGCAAAATAACTACCCCTCCTAGCCAACAAAGGACGCATTACATAGTCATGCATTGCTGAAAGGATATGAAATACAAGCAAACATTCAATAGGTTGTTGCAATGCTTCATGAAAAATGAAAATAAACTCACTTATTTTTTTATTTTGATCATGCCTAATGTTGTCTTGGACTGAACAAGTGAGCTGAATCTAATCACTTTTAGCTGCAACTCTAAATTTATATTTTTCTTTGATTGCATCCTCATGCTTGGGTGCAAGAATGACCTATGGAACTTCAATGGCCTCCATACTGGCTAAAAATTTGATAAGACAACCTTTTGAATGGATAAAACTTGGACTCCCATTGTTGGCTACTTCTCTTTCTTCCTATTTTTCATGGGTGTTCTGCTTCATGGCTAATTTTAGACTAGAGAGAAGACAATCTCAATGGTTAGAAATAAAAATATTATCTTCTCCTTACATAATAACTTGCCATGTTGATTCCTCTTCCAAGTTATGGTAGCTCATAGCTCGTCAAAGCTATAAGTTATTGGAAGGCTCTTGAAAATAGCTGGTAAAAGTTCAAAATATTCATCATCACTTAAAGACACATCACTCAAGGAAGTACACTCCAAATTAGGCTTTTCTTCCTCAATGAATGAAGGAAAAAGTTCAAACAATGAAACAACCTCTTGAAACAAACTTTCACTTGATATATCAGCCTCCAAATCCTTTGTACAACAGAAAGGAAGCTCATCCAACTAGCTAAGACCTTAAAAATCAAGTTCATGAGATGTTTCTTGACCCGAGAGAATGGACTCCTCTTTATCAAGACCATATTCCTCCCATTGCTTCATCACTTGTTCAAGATTTTGAACTTGTTGTCCTAGTTTACCATGATTTCCATCTCCTTCTAACAGGTTTGAATTTTCTTGATCCAACTTTGATCAAAATTGTTCAATTATGTCTGTGCACATCTCTTCATAAAGATCAACATTATCTTTCTCATTCATAACATGATCAAATTTATCAAAGCTCATAACTCTGAAAAAATGGTTTCAAGTTCAAATTTATGCTCCTCCTCATGGTCCAAGGCTCCATTTTCATACTAGTGGTCCTCAATCAACAACTCACCACATTTTTTTATGTCTCCTTGCTATTCTAAAATAGTTGTTGGGGTGATCAGACTCACATCTTCTTTGTCATACTCAATGAAAGAAGGTAGTTCACCTATATAAACTGTAGAATACTCCTATTGATCAGCCTCTCTAACCTTTTCATCCTGTTGTCCTGGTTGAACCATTGAAACATTTTCATCATTCTTTACCAAAAAAGGAAGTTGATTGATTAGAACATTCAAGAATTCATCTGGAATTTTTTTTCTTGTTCAATCCTTTTTTGTTCTAATACATATTGCTCCATAGCTAAATGAATCAAATTTACATTTGTGGCCCCCTCCTTCTCTTGTATGGTAGATGTTGGAACCTCACAGGGTAGAGAAAATGGCCCTTTCCAACTTGGAAACTTAGGGGTAGAGGGCTGTCTGAAACTTGGAATTTGAAACATTGGAGAAGGCTTATTGGTATGCTCATCTTGACTTATAGGATGGAATTGTATGAAATTAGGAAAAGGAGAAGGGTTTTGGACCTTAGGCTCTTGAATTGGAGCTATCATTTTCCTTATTTGCTCCTCCTTGGCTATAAGTAGCATGTTTAAGCATTCTTCCTCATACACCCTTCTGTCTTCTGACTCCTACTGACAATAGGAAATCTAATAGGACAAATCC
This sequence comes from Sequoia sempervirens, assembly GCA_007258455.2. Taxonomy (NCBI): domain Eukaryota; kingdom Viridiplantae; phylum Streptophyta; class Pinopsida; order Cupressales; family Cupressaceae; genus Sequoia; species Sequoia sempervirens. Next base: position 38,871 of record VDFB02360634.1, on the reverse strand, counting down.
TCTTGTTGCATGTTATACTGTGTTTCTTTATCTATTTCTGAAAATTTCCTTTAGAAATCCAAAAACCAACTCTTAGTGCTACCTAAATCAGTATCATTTTGGGACTAACTAGGGAGGTTGCATGTTTGATTCAAAGCATAATGGGTTTCACAAGGTTGGCTATAAGCATGAACAAGCTGCCAAGAAGCTCGAGTAGGGGTGGGTGGGTGGTAAGCATGTTGAACATGATGGTTATTTGTTGTTGGTGGGTTATTGAGGACAAAATCAATAGTATATTCAATATGATATGGCTGGTAAGAGGGAATATATGTAGGATTTTCATGGAATGGAGGGTGAAAGTCTATGTTTCCATGAAATTAAGACATGCTCTTTCATTCAAGAAGCTTCAAAATCAGAAAAAATCAAACTTTCTTTTAATAATGTTGAAACATACCAACACTTGTCTGCTTGAAACCAAAAGATATCCTTATGGAGTCACCAAGTGTGTTGAAAACTTGCCTCCAAAGGCAGAAAATACTACTATACACACCAAACAATAACAATTATGTAGTACAAAAGAGATTGAAAATCAGTTCTCTGTCCCACCGGGCATGCCAATTTTTTTATCAATTAGATTTGCACCCTGTTGAACTTGGAGTTCAACAATCTACTGAAAACATGTGAATGATCCCAAGGTGTGGGTACCTTATATAAGATAAAACCTTTGAAGAAGGTTGACTTCCTAAATGGTTATCACATATATTACTTAACTACTCTACTGTTTGACATGGAAAATGGAAGAGAGGATGCATAAACTGAAAATTTAAAAATGAAAACTAAGGAGGTGATACACCAAACCAAACTAGGACATAAAGCTCAGATTACAAACACTTTCTTACAATGATTGAAATCAAACTTGCACAACTCACTTTTGAATGTCTTTTCATAAATGTTTTATAAGGAGGTCCTAATGCTCAAACTCTTAGGAGGAAGGTAACTTCATAGCTAAAAGACATTTGCATCTTTGACACAAATTATAACCTACATTAACATACTTTTGCATGAAGGTGCTAAACATGAGACAAAGCTATGAGGAGATGAATAAAACCTCACAAATAACTTGATCAAATCAATTGAGTACACACAATAAAGAAAAAGAGAAAGAAGGAAAAAATACTCCAATCACTGATATCCAAGGTCTTCACTGTGATTCATGTCTAAAAGAGCTACAAAGTATGCCAAAACCTGTCAAAGGACTAAAAAGTCACTAAGTACAAAAATGCATAATTAGAACTAATTGTAAATGAGTCAAAAAGTGACTATAAACATCTCCAAAGTAGTTGCACCAAACTAGGAGTTAGAATATTCCTTGGTCATATGCCTCCAAAATCCAAAAATATAGCTCCTAAATCTCCTCCAAAAAGACTCCAAAATATTGAAAAGGTCATGTTTGACCAATTCCATCATAAAAGCACCCCAAAAATGCTCTAAGTTGCTCCAAAATGCCTCAAAATGATCAAAACAATCTTCTATATTCTCTCTAAATGTTTGCAAACCTCCTTCAACCTCCCTATATGCTTGCAAGAGAATCAAAGCTTAACTAAATCTTGTTAAAGGCATTTACAAAGTATGTTACATAATTTTTACATATAAAATAGCAATTTGATTAAGTGATTTATAACGTATCACTTAATCAAACACTTTACATTTTATGTGCAAAACATATATGACTCAACCAATGTGAAAAAACAAATACAAAAGACTAAGTCCAAAAGGACTCATATACTCTAGCATTTACAAGAAACAGGTTCATGGTATTAGTTTTGCAAACATTTTTTTTAAATAAAAGGCAAAAAGAATGCCTTTTACCAATTGACATTCATTAGAGTTAAAACCCTAGAAACACAAAACCGTGGTAAAAGTTCACAAGGCAATTCATTTTCACCAACCTTTCTAGAGTTTTCAGGGAGCCAACATACTAGGGATTTTTGTGGGTCAACCATGGTGGATTTTGGTGTCTCAGAGGCATAATCAACATATTTTCTAGCAAAAAAAATTAAGGAAAAGCTCAAGGTAAGCTTTTTGAAAGATTTTTTTATGTTTTTACTTCATTTCCTGAAGAGATAAATGCTTGAAATCAAGCCCATTTGTAGAAACATTGTTATAATTCACTTTTCTTTCTTTTCTCTATTTTTTCCATGCATACTTTGTACATTACTTGCAATTTTCTGAAGATTTCATGCACTTTGTGTATAAAAATGGCCTTTCTGGCCACAACCATACTTATTGCAGGTACCAAGATATCTCCATACTCGAGCCTTATACAAAACTTGAAGGTTTTTTTTCTTTCTTTCATTATTTCATGGGAACTTATGGGTTACCAAAACCTGAACCTTCATTCATTTTTCCATGATGTTTCCATAGTCATGGCATTGCTTAGGGTTTCATTTCTACACAATTTTTTGGGTTTGCAAATTTTGAGTGCAAACTATGCTCTATCCTTGCACTACTCTTTGTCTTTACTGTTGATTTAAAAAAAACATGAGTAATCTTGTTCTCCTTGTGATACCACGTAGTAGTGGACATCAATCCCAAAATCGCTATGAATGAGCCCATTGAGAGGGCGAACAGTTGAAACACGAGCTATCTCAGTCCACTATTCCACAAAAAATGCTGCCCCCTAAAGGAAAAGTGGTTTGCAAAATGATTCAATGCCATTGCACAATGCTGGTATAATTCAAAACTCCACACATCTTTTCCATTCCTTTATGAACACTACCCTTTTCACTAGCTTGCAATTCCAAGGGCCACCCAAGCTCCAATATTTCCATGACCATTATAAATCTTCATTTCTCATGGCCATGGCTTCATGTATTGCTGCAAGTACCAAGGTTTTGTTTCTAGTAGTAAGATATCAAGAATTTCCTTGAAACCATAATTCCATTTGCATTGTTTTGTATATTCCATATGCTCTATAGGAAAATAGAAATGTTTCATATCTTAATATATGAATATCAAATAACATTTGAAAAGAAATCATAGTTTGTATATTCCATAGGCTTTCATGCTTGAGAACCTATGCCCTGTGATGACACTTAGTAACTTCATGCTAAAATGATTATGATGATTACTTATTATATAGTGCTTTTCCCTTTATGATGATGTTGTCATAGAAATTATTGTCTAACTAGCATCAAGGCTATCATTTGGAAACCTGATTATGAATGTACTCCTTTCTCAAACTGCTTCCTTGAACCTACCATTTAAAGGGACTCTCCCATGACAATTTGGGTGACTGTATTATATTCAATATTGTCTTAGCCCTTATCTTCCATTTATTTTGTAACTACACTCTAAGCATAAATGAACTCATGATCCTATTAGTTATAGTGTTGTCCCTTGAGTTGATCATTTCATTGAGATTGCTTGAGAGATCCTTAGTAAGATCATTAACATAATGATTCATGAAATGCTTATATGATTGTGGACTATCATTTCTTTGATGTCATGAAATTCCTATATCATTCTCTTGTAGAAAATTTTTTCCTCATATGACTGTATTTTCTACCCATTACTATGAGGTGACTATCATTTCCTATTGTGTTTCCAATTTGTCAAACATTTATCATTTATGGGAGTAAGGATCATGAACACACTTGGTGATTCTTGTTACTGTTTCAGTAGCTTCTAAGATTGGCTACTTGGAAAACATTCCTTTTGTATTTGTGACCTTTTATGATCTTTCCTTTGCATTTTCAATGAGATATCTCTGTGACCTCGTTTCAATGTTGAACTTGATTGCTAAGTTTAATGGACATTTACTCTTCACACAGAGATTGTCATTCCCTAACAATACATGATTAAGTATTCACCAAACTATTCTTCTTCATGTAAAACATCATGGAACTTTTTACAAAGCTTTTATACCATCTTTATATTGATAATAGAGTGCCCTTATTACTAGAAGAGAACCTTCATTAATAAGGGGTCTATTTTAAATCAATACAATCATGGTCCTAAAAACTTGTCTCCGAGGATTTCATAGATTGTTCAATATGTGACTATCCCTCTCTAATGAAACAAGAGGGAAAAATGATGGGCTCAACTCTTGTGGGAACCACATTTTACCCCACATGTTGTAATAAAATGAAACAAAAAAGAAACAAATATTTGACCTATATCTGTACAATGAGACAACATGTTAAGATAAAAAAAAATCATATGATAAATGTGTTTGATAACTCTTTTGTTTTCCTAGGAATCTATGGTATGTACACTATCTTAATTCACATGAGGATTAGACTATATGTATATGGATAATTTCATATGTATTGATTAGTGATCCTTCTTGCTCTAACAACACTCTTCTCACAAATGGAGGAAAACTAGGAGCAACAAGGAGAGCATCAACTGGAGATTTGACAAGAGAGAAGGACTGAAGATGATGAAGAACAAGACAACTAATATTCATCATTCAGGAAATGACAGGTTCCCTCTCTATATATATGCATTCTTTCATTATTTATCTATAAATGTATATTTTTTCTTCCTATCATCTGTATTCAGATAGTTAGTCCCACAACTTGTGTGGGACAACCATACATTTATATTATCAATAAAGACTACATTTTTGAAAAGATTATGCACTCTTTTCTATGTTATATGCATTTGGATAATGTAATGTAGTAGTGTAGTCTTTTTATATTTCTTTATGCAAATGAATATGATATAGCAGAGTAAAATGTACCTTCTTTTCATTTGTAAATCATAAACAACTCTACCTATTTGAGCTAGTAGCTAAAATAGGTAACAGTTCAATGCAAACTTCTTCTAATTATCCATTTAGAAATGCAGACTTCATATCTATCTGATATACCTTAAAATTTTTGAATGTTGATAAGGCCAAAAACATTCTAATTGATTCTAACATTACTACAAGAGAAAATTCCTCCTCAAAATAAATTCTTTCAACCTAAGTATATCCTTTACATACAAGTCTAGCCTTGTTTCAAATCACTTTTCCATCTTCATTCAACTTATTTATAAAGACCCATTTGGTACTAATGGAATTTTTATCTTTGGCTTTCAAAACTAATTTGCATGTTTCATTCTTCTTAATTTGAGTCAATTCTTCCTCCATAACATTTAACCAACCTTTCTCTCTGTGTAATGTCCCCTTTTCCAAAATTAGCACTTACTATTCATAATAAGCATGACTATCCAAATATAGTAAATCAAGACCATTGGTTGATTGAGGTAAAAATATCTTTATTGATGATGGGATTAAATAAAATTAATATTAAATCATCAAATGGATATTTTAGTTATTTATCAACCATACTTGGGAATGCTTTTTTGTTGGAGCATGTTTTGGCTAAAAAATCAAATTTAATTGCTTTTGACAATAGTTGTCATAAAAGCAAATATTTTTGGGAAATGGCTATTTATTCATAGAGGCCAATTGGGAAAAGATTTACAAAATCATGAAAATCAATATCCCTTCTATTTTTGCATGGATTTTGGTTCCCAAGAAGCTCCATGGAGAAGACAACACATATAAAATGCATTTTCTTTCCATTTGGATTCATTATTGCATATTTTCTCGCACAAGTTTTGATATTTCTTCTAAGGATGGGAAATCGAAGAAGGAATAACTCCAAGGTTGATAAACCAAGGAGTTAGAGACTTGAAGTAAGTGGTTTTGATGGTCTATAGGAGCAGTTTCATAAATTCCAATTTCTGCAGGAGGAGTTTGGTGGTTTGTAAGTTTTTTATTTCAGATTATGTTTGTAGTAGATAACAACAAAATATCTTTGTATCAAGATGATATTTTCATATACTTTTCTATCTAGTTTCATATAATCTCAATGTGGTGTGTGGTGTGTAGTTTGGAATCAATTTGGTGCACATTTTGGGTTCCAATTTCATATGTTAGTTTGTTGCACTTATATCTATTGTAATATGTTGTTCATAACAACACTATGTTGGAAATTGATAGGCTATCATTGATGTCAACATATAATGGAATTTTCTTGATTTGCAGTATTTTGCTGCTTTGGTTATGAATGCATGTTGATCTAGTATTTCGATCTAGACTATCCTATTTTGTATGATCTGCTTAGAAGCTAATAGTGTGATTTATCTTGACATCTATTGCATCCTTTGACATGGTTTTAATTGACTAGGGTGTATGGGTTGAGAGGTACAATTACCAGTTGGTTGGGAAATAGTTTTATGCTTGTACACTAGCTCTATATGTCAGTTTTTTTGGTCTGGATTGTATCTCAGTAAAAGATAGCATTATAGGATTATATACATAGGTTTGAACCTACAAGATGTATTCTACTTTGGATTTTCATGATGATATGTGAAGGAATTTGGAAGATATGAATGACAGTATTTTGTTCTGTAGACCTCAGTGAGTTTTCATCTAACTATTTTTCACTTCGAGCTCAAACGGTAGAGTTGAATGAACTTCATCATTTACAGGTACAAAATTTCATGTTTTGCTGATTAAGTGTTCATTGATCATCATTGAGATCATCTTACATATGAATCATAGTTTTATTGTGCAAACATTTAAAATAGAAAATTGAGAAAATTTGCATAGTGATGCTTTTATTCATTTTGTAAAAATGTTGAATCCCACACAAGCCGTGGGAGTAACTCTTTTGGATTTTTATAATCAAATAAAGAATGCATAAACAATGGTATGCTATAAAACTGAAAATAATGAAAGCATAGGGTAGAAGATGATTCGTCATTTCCTGGAATGATGAATCATTGACGGTTGAGGTTTTCAGTTGTGACGTCAGCTCTAGCTCCATTTCTAGTTTCAGGTCCAGTTCCAGATTCAAAATCTTCTGTAAGAAAGATAAAATATGACATTAGAGATGGTCTCTAAGCAATTACGGATCAAATCCTATCATATTCCTATGCTACTAACAAGAATATAAGATACAGTTGATCAGGCATCCATCAGATGATTGAAAAATCAAGAGAAAAACATAATTCAATGCGAGCTTTCAGCTCTTTTATTTTTGCTAACATGTTTGTTTCAGTGTGCAGGAACAGGTTCATCATGTTCGAGATCATTTCATTAGATATTTGGAGTAAAATAGGCTCCCACAAGGGTTGAGCTTGGCATATCAAAAAGGATATATTCACAAGTTTCATATGAAGTACATGAATATTGATAACAGCCATTAAAAGCATCAATGTTGCACTCATCAATTTCATATTTTGTTCATGCTCTACTTTATATTTTTCACATTACATTTAAATGAAGTATAGAGCCTCTTTGCATTGAAGAGAAACAGAGTATTCGAGCATTGGAATGTTTTCATAAACCATATATTGTCTGGATGTGGAATCTTACTATGCACAATGAAGCTTTATCTTTTATCAAGCATGGTATATAATATTGCAAGGACTGAACACAATGATACAGCAGTGAAGTATGAATAATCAGCATTAACAGTAAATGGAGGATCTGTTTTCAATGGCAGTCATCATTTATAAAAATATTCAAAATAGATTTTGCATGAATATAGCTAAGACCAAAAGACGATCAAGGTTGTCATATGAAGGAAGACAATTTTCAGTCTCAAAGCATAGCTTTGTCTTAAAAGGACGATTATAAATTCTCAAAGATTATCTACAAATGAAACTTCACACAAAGACTAAAAGGCATCACGTTATGTGTTTCATTCAATAAACATTGATCAAGCTTATAATTTTCAGCATAAAGGGGATATTTCTTTTTTATCATTCTTGAGGAGATGAGTTTCAAGATAGTGGAGGCGGTGAGGATCATTAAGGAAACAAACATGAGGGATCTTTTGGAATACTCAATGAATGTATGGATCGAAGTAAATTACGCTATCATTGACCATATATTGCTGCCTCATATTGTATTTTTCTGTTATTTGTGTTTTGGAATACATATGTTAAAGGTGTGACCATAAAGGCATATAAGCAAAGCACAAGTTATAACAGCTGTAGCTTATTAGCCTACAGGAAATGATTGAAAGTGTCTCATCTTGTGGAGTGTGCACAAAATATATAGAATGAATGATGCTCTTTAAATTTCAAGAGTGAGTTTAAGTCAGCACATGTAAGGTGTTGACCATTTTCTATGTAATACCTGAATCAAAATGAAGATAATAATACTTTAGCACATACAATTGCATCAGTGAAGAGAAATTAGGAGAAATACATTGCATCAGTGAAAAGCCATATATCACATGCATTCACTATGGAGAAAAAGTTCAGTGAAGTCGAGCATGTAAAAGAAAGAGAGACAATGCATCTTGATGCTCAAAGCAAACTTCTTCTTATAGGGTTTTTAGCTACATATAGAATCTAGAAAGAAGTAAACTTAGTGGAGAAATAGTGAAGTCACAGCCTTGAATAGAGTAGGAATTTCTTTTTGTGAACAACATGATACTTTATACAAACACAGAAATGAGAAGGTTCGAGCTAGGTTTCTTTTTCGGAAATGTAAAGAATAAGTTTTTTTTTGTTGTTGCTGTTTTCATGAAGACACAAAGATTCACAACCATGAATCAAGTGTAGAAATCAGTGGAATCGTGCCACACAGAGAGGAAAGTGAAATAGTAGCCATACCCAGATACAGAATTAAAATACCCAGAATAAATATTGCCCAGAAATTTTCTTATGATAGGAAATATGTGAATTTCTTTTTACCCATTTTAGGATTTTTATTCTAAAATGAAGGAAAATCAACAGATACAAAATACCCAGATGGAAAATACAGTTGAACAGAGAAAGAAGCCGCGCATCAATACATCTTTTTTAAAATGCATTAGAAAATGGTAAGGCCGCGACCTGAGTCTCAGATAATGCAACAAAAAGGAGTCAAGGTGTCTCCAAATCAACTTACCCTGTGAAAATGATAGGGCCCGGCCCAAAACCAACAGAAGGAGTGATGAGTTCATGCTTTTTCCAGCTCTCATAGCAGCCAGAGTCAACAAATGCAAAGATTAATAGAGACAAAGAAATAACACAGAGTACATCAGAAATATGGTTGTGGTGTGGCTGAGAGGCCCAAAGGATGTTTCAAGATGAAGAAAAATGTTCAGATCTATGGTAAAATGACTTACCCTGCAAATAAACCTTCAGAAAAGTCTTCAAAATAGTGTCACTCATGAAGAAATCGGCCCGCACTTAGCAACATGTGCTCTTTCCAACTCAAAATCGACAGAAAATGGCCAATTTTGAGCTTCAAACCCTACTCCATGGCGGCAATCAATAACTTCTTCACGGAGCTTCTCAAAAGTCAAAGACATAATGATTTTAGGGTTCGATGTTTTCCTTTCATCCTACCTAATTCTTTTATGATATTGTCATTGGATGATTTTAATAATCATTTTGTTTTATTCTTCCTTCAAGATTCCTAGAAATGATGTGGTCAACCCATTATAATTGATTTATCAAGTGATATGGTCGGTCAATTCTTTTGTAAGGTTGAATGCATTTTTTCCTTATATCTCATATGCATAAAGTGGAGTAATAAGGTGGTCAGCCTTATCAACAATGGCAGGATTTAATTATTGACAAGTATATGCTTAGTGATCAACGGTGATTATCAATGAAAAGATGCCTATTTTTGCTTATGCTAAGTAAACTCACATTTAGCTTTAATCTTAATATTTTATTTGCATAATTTAATGTAAATGAATTAATTAGATGATATATTATAAATCATTTAATTAATTCATCTTTTTCAAATGCAAATAGAGATATTATATAAAGTTTAATTTTATTTTACCTCAGTTCTATGTCAAATTATCAACTAAGACTGAAGATTAATCGTGAAAGGTGGACTTTAAAGTATGCATGGGCAGATTGGTAAAAACGAGGCAGTTTTGCATGCATTAGGCCACTTTTTCAGGGATTTCAGTTTAGTTTGAGTTACATATCAGTTGCACGCTTTATGATTTCTAGTTCAAGATCGAGTTCACTCATTTTTGCATGAGTTTGAACCACATTTTCAAGGATTTTTACTTGTGCTCGGATTTCACTTTGGGATTTCATCTTTTCACTTTCAGATCACTTTCATTGCTTATTCATGCACTTTGGAGTGCCTTCATTTGTATATATTGAAAAAGTTTATCTTTTTCAATTCAGTTCTTGTTTTTCAGCCTTTGCACTCTACAAAGTGAATCATCTTGTAACTCAACATTTATTTACAGATTAATACAACAGTGTTTCTTACAGGTTCAAAAGTGTGTAATTGTAGAAGATTCCTTTAAGTTTCAATACTTTAAAGTTTTCCTTCTAGATTTCAAGCATCGTTTTTGTGAAGAATTTGATCGAAGAATTGTTGTGTTTCAGTCTGAAACCTCTGATTTTCTCTGTCTTTTTCACATGTGCGTATGTAATTTAGTATAAATTCACGGTTATTCATGCTTGTAAATTGATTAATTAATTTTGTCATGAAAACCTCATTTTCCCTCAATATTGCATTAGATCAAAGCCTCTGTTTAAATCATTCAAGTGATTAAATTATTGAATCAGGTTGTGCAGATTAGAGTTTTGAGAAGTTTATTGTGAGTCATAATTGCAAGTCATTATCATTTAGGTGCAATCACCTCTCGTAGCTTTAGGATTTCAATTCAAGCAAGCTTTCTATCTCTTTCCCAGCCAAGTCAGTTAGTTTTTAGGAGGTTTTCATCAGGGAACCAGCCCTCTCTGGAGATTGATTCTCAAATTAGGCAACCCACAGGCCTGAGAATCATTCCATGTTTCAACAGATTGCTGAATTTAACTATTCAAGCGTTCGGGTGCAATCTGATTGACAACAGTTTTTGGCACACCCGGTGGGACTCTGAATCACTTTTTAGAAAAGTTTTTACATTCAAGTTTGGTATATACAGCAGTTTATTCCAGCCTTTCAGAGGATTGTTTTCATATACCTAGCGACTCTGTTTCTCAGTTTTTAGCAGATCAAGTGCACACAACTTATGAGAAAAATTCAGACACGAAGTTCTTCTTCATTTGAGTACTTGCAGCTGTCTTCGCCAAAGAGAATAGGAAGGACAACCAAGCGAACATCTGGTAAGTCTTCAAGAAAGCAATCAGTTTCTTGATTCGAAGAGTAGAACCATTAGTTTACATATCAAGAAGGAGAGGCAGATCGTTAACAAGGCAGCCAAGTTCTTTCTCAGCTTCACCAAGTTACAGAGTACCGGTTCAGCCTGTACCTATTATACAAGCTGCAAATTTCAGAACACAGCAGCTCCGATGGCTAGAGCACATGCTTTTGTTCCGTTTAATGGGGGCAGCCCATTAGATCTGGCTCTGCATGATAATATACCATAGCAACACTCAAAAGTCTGCCTTTCTTTACTGGTGAGGATCAGACTACGCCCATTGAGCATATTAGAGATAGCCTCGCTATGCGGAGTTCACCACGTGACTCAAGAAAATGTCACGCTAAGGCTACTAGCAGCATCATTCAAAGGTAAAGCGCTTCAATGGTTTCGTAACTTACCAGTTAATTCAGTAGCAACTTGAGATGATCTTGGAGATAAGCTGAGTAAGCAATTCTCAGAACAAATCTGATCATCTATCTCTAGTCGAACAAATGACGACTATCAAGAGAGCGCCACAAGAACAGATGATGGATTTCAACTTCAGGTTTCAACGAACTTGGACAAGGATTCCGGTAACGGTAAGACCTACTCCTGATCACACTTTTCTATATTATCTTAGGTCTTTAAACAGTGATATAGCTTTGATGATTCAGTCAATGGGAGGAATAACATTACCTGCAGCCTATGACATAGCTATTAGAGCAGAAAACAACCTTATACAGGCTGGTAAAATTGCCCCTAGGCCGCCTATGCCTATTTTTCTAGACATTCATCCTATGATGCCAATTAATTTGCCACCAATTGCCTCAATTCCATAGAACCATCCTTAGGCTATCAACCAATTGTCCAAAATAATGCTTTTCCAGCGCAATCTGAGTTTCAAGAGCTAAAGGGCAATCAACAAGAGATGGCAAAGTTATTGCAAACAGTTAGCAATGACTTGGTCAGTCTCAAAAGACAACAAAACTAGAACTACAGGCCTTATCAAGCATCTTTTCAGCCTAGCAGACCTCCCTATCAGGCTGATAATCAAGGACAACATAGGAATTTTAATCCTAGGCCATCATATAACTAGAACCAGCAAGCTACCAGCTCGTCAAAGGAACTGATACCAGTTCAGAACAATTTAGCACATGATTATACATGGTGTTACCTATGTAATCGACCTCACAATCAAGCTACTTGCATGAATGGCATTATTAATCAGACTCTTATGGTACAGAGCACATATGCTACAACAGAAAATACAACAAAAGATGGTAATGATCAGACTGATCAAATGCAACAAAATGATATGGATGTCGCCATGATGAACTGGCAAGGTAACGAATTCTGCAGAGTAATCAGATACAAGGTCAAAAGCAGTCAGATACGTTTATTGCAGCGAACACAAGGTCCAAGAAAAGAGCAACAGATCTGAGACAACAAGTTGTTCTTGATAAACAACAGCCAAAAAGTGACAAACAACAATCTGATAAAGTCAAACAGCAAGCTCAACAGAAAATTCAAGTTCCAGCAGTTGAAAAGGAGCATCACATATTTCTTCTTCGCAAAAACTCCATATTTTATCAAGGAAGCAACCTGAGACTGCTAAAGAACAGCAGAAACAGCTGAACCAGTTAAAGAGCAACAAGGAACTCAACCAGATTAGTGCAAAAGGAGACTGATGTTCCTAAAGCCCAAAGATAAGGTTAGTTCTCTTTAACATTGTTGATCATATGAATAAGGTTAGTTCTCCGCCTTTAACATTGTTGGATCATATGAAGAAAGCAACAAGCATCACCATGTTGGACGCATTACACTTACCATATTGAAATTAGATCTGGAGAAGGAAAGAAGTTATGAGGGTAAATTTGCAGCAAGCTCTACAATGTTGGAAAAATTGATTGCATGACATAGGTCATCTATGGATAAAAGTGTCTTAGGATTTGAGGAAGGTAAATCTTTGAAGTCAAATCAATATCTTGACTTGAAGACTCAAAGAAATGGTGGATATACCAGAAAGATCCCTATCATAAAACCTAATGCTCAAAGGTATTTATATTTTAATGGTGTTTGTTATTCTTGCAATAAGTTTGGACATAGGGAAAAAGATTGCAAAAATAAAGTGAAGTAGAATGATGGAATAAATAAAATTTCCTTATCTCTCTCTAGTCACTGTTTCAAAATCAAGAGAATTGGACACAAATCTTAAGGTAGTAGAAATCAGAAATCGGATAAGATGACTTATTCATTTAAAGGTCACTGTTATCTATGTAATTCAATTGGACATAAGGCTAACCAGTGTAAATATGGATTGAATATGAGAAAGTTTGGATGGAAGAATGTTGTTTGTTTTAATTGCAAAAATCTTGAACATGTTAGAAGCAAAAAATTTAGAGGTAACAACCTAAAAAAAGGATATGAACCAGTCATCAAGGTTGAATTGACAGAGGTTAAGAAATAGATGGAGAGGATCTAGAGAAAAGAAGGATAATTTGGAAAGCAAGTAGAACCAGATGCATTTGCTTCTGTGCAGTCCTTTGGTGTAGATATGTCACTTAAAAATTAATTCAGAACTTGGCTAAGGGGGAGCAATAATTAGAAAATTTATCAACCCCTCTTTCGATATAAGATGTCATATCTTGGAATAAGTGCATTTATTAAGGTTATGAACTCAAGAATTCTTGCGAAAGGAATTTACAGACACACCTGTGTGAAGAATGTATTTTGCAGAGTTTGAAAGGATGAAAGCTTACATGAATTTTGAGGTGATCTACTTGCGATCTAAAGCATGTATTGCAGGAGCAATTGGGATGATAGAAATAAATTCAAATATGTTTAGGAAAATGCATTTGATGAAAATAATTTGTGCAAGAAGATGTGTGGAGAGGAAGGTTGAAGAAACCATAGTAATTTTATCTTGTAAACATTTTAAATTTGGATTTGGTAGAAAAGGAAAAGGTAAGTTGATGCCAATACTTCATCTAAATTATTTATGGTATCTTGTATGCATTGGATATGCCTCAACTTATAAACAATTCAGAGAGACCAGAACCAAAATAAAAAATGTACCTTGTTAAATCCTTGGAACTTGATCTTTTGGGTGCCTTTTTAGATATTCCTCTTGGTGTCATACCAATTGAAGATGGAGTATACATTCATGGAAAATTGGAAGAATCTAGTTATAGAAAAGATCACATGTTGTGGAGTGAAGAATTAATTAGAAATGGTTTTACCCTAAAACAAAAATACAATGTGCTTTCGAAAATGAAATATGATGTATGGTACAACTTTTCAGACTTTAGTAGTGAAGGAAGATGTATCAAAATGACTCTTAGCAGATTTCACAGTGATTATGTGTGGCTTAATGAAACATATATGATATCGAGAGATGTAATCAAGGAAGTTACAGGATTATCATCCTCTGAACCAACTCTTGTTTGTAATTTTGATATAGAAAAGAGTTTAATAAGGAACACACATGATGGAATCTCTAACCTGGAAGTTTAGTATGCAAGCTTAGTTATTTCACAAATGATTCTTGGTGACAACGATGTCTCCACTATCACAATTTATCTTGCATTGGATATGGTTGAGAGTAGAACTGAATATGATCTCTATGAGCTTCTCTAAAAATAGTTGTTGGAGAGTCTGAGAGATTTCAAGAAGAAGAAAGGTACATTTAGATATGGTACATTGGTTTTATGCTTGATTTTCTACTTTATGAAGGAGATTCCTAGATTAGGAGAAGTTAGTTGGGAGAATACTAGACCGGTTTATCATTAGATTGAGGAGCTTATGAGAAACATTAGGGACTTAGATACACAAGAAGATGCCCTTGGTGCATTCTTTGGAAAGTTTCAAAGGAAAATGAACAGAAGAAGGAGAATTCCAAGAGAATTGGTTTCAAAATATAAGGATGATATAAAAATTTTGGTAAACACTGATAGTTGCATCATCAAGGCAGTTGAACCAAGGAATTCATGGATACCTAAGTTTGGATATAAAATTGAGAAGGATTATGTTGTTGGTTGCATTGAATTGTTGATTAACATCCCTTGGGATCCCAACAGACCTAGGTTTGGAACCTACTTTGAAGTATCTAAAGCTCTTGAAGAGTCTAATTTTGTCTCTAGTAAATCAAAGTCTTCCATTGGAGAAAAGAGGAAAGTAGTAGTGACTCATGCCCTAGTTGCTCAAGTAGACCCTGCTCCAAGAAGACTTAAGCAATTGGCCAAAAGTAAGACACACTTTCAAGTAACTACTAATATGGTTTCTAGTTCTTCATGTTCTGTTAAAGAAATCTCAAATGTATTAATTGATAGATTCAAGGAATTAAAGAGAAAAGTAGTAAGTGACACACTCTCTTGCATTGAAGACAAAATATTGTTGGAAATTGTAGATACATGAAAGTCTACTCATATCTTGACACTTGAAAGGTTGCTCGAGATTGTGAGGAAGAGATTAAGATTTTATTCACAACTTTTTTCTCTTGGCCTAATGCAATTCAAAGGATCAATGGTTTTGAGAACATGATTGAAACCTAGATTAAGTTTGCATCTAGCACATTTGATCCTGCTCTTAGTTTAGATTATCATACTTGGTATGGTTTGACAAGACTACATGAGGAATACCTTGCATCACACAAAGAAATAGGAGAGTTAATTGAGTTGTATGGGAAGCTCAGAGATCTAATCAAGATTAAGTGTGCTCTTGTCTACTATGTTCTTTTAGTTGCTGACAAGATTTTGAACTCTTATGCTTCTCCCAGAATTGTGGTTGAAGGAAAAGATACTTTAATTTGACCTCAATTATCTATGTAGTTCACTGATAGAGGCAACAAGGCTTTGAAATAAAGGGAGATACTCATGAATGGGGATTCTTAGCCAACTTAAATTATCTATCACCTTTGGTTAGTCATTCATCACCATTATTTTGGAATGTACTCCTCAGGGGGAGTATTTAGGTATGCAAAGGAACTATTAATGCACTAAAATCCTTTTTCCTTTGTCATTGATGTCAAAAGGGGAGAAAAAAGAAGTATCATGTGAAAAAAGAGAGGAAATTGAAGGTTTTGTATATAAGTTGGAAGAGGTATTTTTATGGTTTTCACATTGTGTGTTTCCATCAATGTCAAAGGGGGAGATTGTTGGAAATTGATAGGTTGTCATTGATGTCAACAGATAATGGATTTTTTTTTATTTCCAGTATTTTGCTACTTCAATTATGAATGACTATTGATCGAGCATTTTGATCCACACTATCCTATTTTGTATGATCTGCTCAGAAGCTTATAACATGATTTATCCTGACATCAATTTCATCCTCTGACATTGTTTCAACTAACTAGGTTGTATGGGTTGAGAGGTACAGTTACCAGTTGGTTGGGAAATAGTGTTATGCTTGTACACTAGTTCTATACATTGATTTTTTGGTATGGATTCTATCTAAGTAAAAGACATCATTATAGGATTTTGTACATAGGTTTGAGCCTACAATATGTATTCTAATTTGGAGTTTAATGATGATATGTGAAGGAATTTGGAAGATAATAATGACAGTATTCTATTTTGCAGACCTTAGTGAGTTTTCATAGAGCACACTATTGTGGGAGATTCTGTATTTTCTCATAATTTATTATCATACCGTGTAGTGTTAAACATAAGTGGTTTGATGTTGTCCAAGGGAGAATTCAAATTTTTAACAAGTTTTTTTGTTGCACGTTTGATAGCTTGTACATATCTTTGGAGTTTTGGTTTAACTCTAGCTGACCTAATTATATATTAATATTGAGGTTTACTATGAATAATAAAGGGATTATCTTAGGTCCATGTTGAAAAATTTAGGCTTTCAATCAAGGTTTCTCTAATTAGGCCCACCTAATTAAGAAACATGGATGTGTGTGTGTGTGTGTGTGAAATACAATTTACAGAGTTTGTGTGAGTGTGTGGGATGTGGTAGAGAAAGAGATAATAATGTGCACATGTGAAAGATACTTGAAGAAAAAGTTGAGAATGTATATGTGTGAATTGTATAGATGATCAATTGAGTGAATTACTCAAGTATTATGCTTCATCGAAACTAAACTCCAACATAGGGAAGATGTATTATTTATCAATTCACACTTTTGGTAGTGAGCCATATTGTTTTGTATTTCCTTCAGGTTGTGAGCCTTTCAAGGATAGTGAGTCATGGAAGTGATCCCTATAATATTATATATCTATATATATTATATTGTGAGCTAATCCTCATCATAATTTTTCCCAGTTTGGGTTTTCCATGTAAAAATACTAATGTTCATGTGCACGTTGATGCTTCTCTTGATTTCATGTCTTCTTTTGGTAATTTAGTCAAATTTTTTATAATGCTTAGATGAATTTTATGTGAATGGTTTTATGGAATACTGATTCACCCCCCTCTCATTATTCTAGATGTTCAACACAATATTGTTGCATTATAATGATATTTCCAAAAAAATAAGATTCTACAACAATTTCACATCTTTGTGTGTTGGTAATAAACAATTTGGAGCAATTTTTGTTATACTCGATTTCACTATTTGGTGTAGGTTGGAAATTTGAGGGTTTGTTGGAATTTGGGTTATCAATTGGTGTTTCTATTATTAACAAAAAATATATTTGTTCTTAAAGCATTCCTTATATATTTTACTTTTTTAGAACAACAGCTTGAGGTTTGTGGTTGCATGTGTGATTTTGGTTTTCAGCAATAGCTTCTGGTTAGCAGTTTCTCTTGAGTTTTATACAATTGTTGTGCATCATTGTTGGATGATGCTAAAAGGATAATATTAATTTATTTTCATGTTTATGTTAGTGAGTAAACTTTCCTCATTAGTTATTCATCATTTAAACTTAGTGTGGTTTCATTTTGTGCAATTTAAAATATACCCGGTTTGATAATTTACTTCTATATATGCAAAATAATTTAATTGGTATTTTACAGTGGTATCATAGCCATGATATTGTCATTCTAAGGGTTTGATCATATTTTTCAGAAATAAAGATGATTTAAAAGATGGTTGATCATATGGAAGATTTGGCTAGGGATCTTGTAGCCATCAGAGAAACATATCTTAATCAAGATGAAGGATTTAGAAATTCTATCCTATATAGTGATTATATCACTCAAATGCAAAACATGATGGCCATCAAGAGTCATAAACAATATTCAAATATAGGTGGAAGATATCTCAGGAGAAAATTCATGAAACCTTCAGCTTCCACTTTCTATGGATCAAACCAAATCTCAATTAGAGCTTGATTATTTGAGATGCAAGAATGTTACTATTCCAGTTCCATGGAGGAGCAAGTTGCCATTTAGTATGCGATCTTGCACCTTGAAGGAGGTGCTCATGATTGGTGGTACCAAGGTATGAACACCCAAGATTGCATTTAAGTAAATTCATTTGATAGTTTTTCAAAGGTTGATTGATAAATTTAAACAAATGGTTGAAGAGGAGCAAGTAGTTGTAGAAGAGTCTATAGAAAGAGAGTCTAATGCAGTGAGTGTTTTGAAGCACGATGAATATGTGACCAAGTTTCAAGATGATTCTTTGGATATGTGTGCAATAATGGAGGATAAATTTGTGCATGAAGAATAAGAAAATTTGTTAGCCTTGGATCCCATCTTGGATTCATCTAATGATAATTCCAAGCTTAATTTCTACTTTGATGTTTCTAGTGGAGTAGATAATGATGAAGATATCTTTGATGCACTTTTAGATTATGGACATAAAGGAGACAAAGATAAATATCTTGATGAAAATTTCGGTCTTATGAGTGTAGACACTAAAAATTGTCTTAGGCCCGCGACTTTATTGAATCCCCTTTCATCCTTGATAATTAACTAATTTTACTTATTTAATTATTGTCCAAAGTCATAAAATCTTCTATTAATTAAATAACTTGAACAATTTAATTAATTAATTTTATCTTTCTATTTCCTCTTTTGATTAATTAAATAAATGGTTATCTATTTAATTGTGTCATTAATGTCCTTGTCTTTTATAATTAAATAAATTATATTTATTTAATTATTTATCACTTTCTACTACAATTAAATAATTATTTCAATTATTTAATTATTCATTATCCTCTTCTTCCATAAATTAAATAAAATTTATTTATTTAATAAAATAATTTGTCTTTTACTTCCACTTTTTAATAAGATAATTGTTTCCAATTATCTTATTTAAAAAAATCAGCTTTTCCATCCACTAATAAATAATTATTTTAATTATTTAGTAACTTGTCTTTTTCCTCCACTTTTTAATCAAATAATTGTTTCCAATTATTTTATTTAAAAAGTTATCCTTTTCCCTCTTCTTCTTTAATTAAATAATTATTTTAATTATTTAATTATTCATCTAGCTTTTCTACCATAAATTAATTAAATTTTATTTAATTAATGAGTTACCTTTTTCTCTCACTTTTTGAATTAAAATTGTTATTTAATCAAAAAGATAAATTGCATTTTCGTCCAAGATTTAAATAATGTTTCCATTATTTAAATCCTTGCTTTCTTTTCAAACTAAATGATTCTTTGGAATTATTCAGTTCCTCTCTCAGTCTTATTCTTATCCTATCACGTCTCATTTAATTTCAACCATTGATTGAAATTAAAATCATTCAATCTCGACCGTTCATTTGAATTTTTCGTGTCTATAAATGATGCATGTCACTATCATTTTAACGATCTTAGAAATCTAGAGAATTAGGCTAAGATAATTAATCTTCAATATTTTGTTGGTATAGACATAGGGTTTTTATTGCACACATAGAATCTGAGGTCAACACTTATATTATAGCAAAATGGAGAAGGGATATGGAGGTCAATCAATGGATGCATGAATGTTTTGTTAATATCATTTCATTTAGTTTATGTTTATGGTTCTTTTGTTCTTCATAGTTTATTGGGATTTTGTATTTATTGATTTAAAATATTAACTATGAAATTTATTCTTGATTACACATTGGTGAACCTAATGTGAAGGAAAAGTTTTGTAAATTTTTGTACAATTTTTTTAGTTTTTGCAAGTTACAGGTATGAAATGATGTAACTACTGGGATGTCACAACTAATTTAAGCATTTATATTTTAATCAATTATTTTTTTAGTTAGATTAATTCAATTAAATTAGTTTTCTTTTAAATTTTGATAGTTAAGTTTAGATTAATTTTGGGTTTGTTAGTTTTTGTGTTTGTTAGTTAGATTAATGTTACTTTCCTTTCTAGTTTAGCTTTGTGCAGGTTCACATGTCAAAGACTTAAAATAAAAAATTGACACTCGTTTGTCAAAGACTGGAGACTTAAGCTACTAATGGTGGTTTTGCATGATTTTTCCTTTTTAAGTGTTTGTTTTCACATTTAATAATTAAGGGGGGTTAATTAATCACTATTTTTTGTGGTGGTAGGTGCATGCTCTCACCTTGTGCAAACTTGGTGATCAGAAGCTCAACTCGTCATTGTTTTTCATGTGTTTAATTAAGGGGGGTTAATGAACCACCATTTTATGTGCTCGTAAGGTGGTAGGTGTATGCTCTCACCTTTTGCAAACTCGGTGATTAGAAGTCAGACCCACCTCTTTTTTCTATGTGTTTAATCCCTTAGAAGGCCTACCTCCCAACTTGTGAGAGAGAATGACCCAAGCGGTACTTTCATTTTGATCCACTATATAAATTGTGATTGTTGGGAAATTCTTCAATCACCTGGTGTGGATATCCTATATCGATGAAAGCCTCCCTTAGTATCCTTGAGATACGTCAAAACCCTTAGATATTTCTATGGGATGGGAGGCCTCTTAATTGAGCAAACTGACACATGTATAGGCACCAATATATCCTAAAACACTAATTAATAACCACTTGTTGTAGCATCCCAAAACCCTTTTTTTCTTGCTGGTGTAGGAGGTCAGACCTTTGAAGCTTCCCTACACTTACTATTCATTGTAGAGATAGAAATCCCTCAGTTCATAAGATCTTTGGATCTTTGAGATAAGATATTTTGGTGTACCTGTGCCATGTAAGGGGGAGCTAGTGTCGCCAATATCTCTAGCTATCCACTTTTTTTAAGTATTTGGAGCAATCCAAGTAGGGACTCATCAAGTAGTATCCTCTTTCCAGCTTAGGTTGTACATGCTTACAATGTCTTCAAAACTTGTTGAGACTAGTAAAAATATTTTTTTTGGGGGTAATCTAGGCCCCCATTCAAAATTTTACTCCAATTTTGTGTCAGAGTTACCCAAAATATTTTTCCTATTGTGTCTTGCATGTGTGTAAAATAAAAATTACCAATATCAATCAAACACCACACCTAGAACTTATAACATTATAACTTTGAAATCTCAAAAGCTTCCGCATGATCTCTCACAAAACCAAGTTCCCAAGAAAAGATCTATGTTCCACCTTTTCAAACTTAGACATCGTAATTCCTAATCTATCAGAAAACACATCTTGAAGAACTACCAAAACCAAAACATATTGTTGAGAAACTTTTACACAACTTTTGAGAGATGAACCAGATTTACATATATAATGTGAGCTTGTCCTTTAAATTTTCTTAGACCAAAAACTTGCTTACCTCATTTCTCCCTTTTCCTTACCTTCATCACATCTTAGGTAAGTCTTTAGGGTACCGTCCTTGCATTTCTTAGACATATTTTATGTCATCTTATTACCTCACTCATTCTATACATCCATCATTAGGTTGCATATATATCTTTTAAAAACTTTAGAACAGGGAAACAAACCATATCTTGTCATATTCCCATTGCTACAAAGAAAAATATTCATTGACCTTGTCATTTTCCACATTAGTCCTTGTCATTTTGGTGTAACCTTTAAACTCATTAGTCTAGTTTAGAGCACACCTTGTCAAACTTGTAACTTGTCATCTACTCTTTAAGGTCATTGACAATCTTACTTGGAAACATTGGAATATCCTTGGTTGGATAGTAACTCTTTCCTTAGTTTCATAACAAAGGTGCCTACTCTTAACTTTATCCATTCATACCATAGTCATCTCAATTATATATCATACTTTTCGTCATACCATAACACTTTACATTAGCATCATTGCATACCCTAGATTGGGGTTATAGTGACATTTTCCTATCTTAATTTCATTATTATCACTCTCAACCTTAAATATTGGACATTATCATCATTATTCATCCTTATACCTTGAGAAAATCCAAAAATAAAAGCTTAGGTTGCATACTTTAGGCTTAAGTCATACCTTTGCATTGTCATTTTCTAGACTTCACCTCAACACCATGTCTTCAATTCACCTTGATATGCTCCATAGTCAAGTTGAATACCAATTACTTTGCAATGGTCAATACAAACAAGCCATATAATTCAAGAGACAATGGATCAATTCTCCATCCCAACCAAACACAACCCATTGTCAACCACCCACATACCCTTCTTACCAACAACCCATAATCTCTAATCCTCCATCCACCTACCCTCACTATCAAGAGTCATTTGACACAATCCATGCCATTGATCCACAAAAAATGTCCATTTATCACCCTTATTCTAACCTTGAAAATGGAAACCAATCTTCTATGTAAGTCCATTTCAAGCCTCCACATCCTATCATAACCAACCTTCCACTAATCCATTCCAAGCCTCCACATCCTATCCTAGTCCATCATTCACTACTCCATTCCAAGTCTCCACATCCTCTTGTAGTCCTTCGTCCACTAATCCATTCCAATCCACTCCATCCCAATCTACACCCATTCATAAAAATACATTTAGTCATGAAAATCATATCCTTGTCCAAAATCACATTCCATTGCCTAAACCTTGGAATACATGTCAAAAGGAAAGTCCAAACCATGATAACATATATCCCCATTCATGTAAAGATAAAATTATTCCATCCCATTACCTCATCCTTAATTCCATCCAAGAAGTCCTAGATAATCATGGCATCCAATATACACCTATCCTTGATCAAGATTCTATTCTCAATCATATCATCCAAGATACACCTATTTTTGACCAAGATCCTACCTTTGAACATTAAGTCCAAAATGATCCTCTCATTGACCTTTATACCATTCATGATCAATTTTTTTAATTTGATCCAATCCAAACTCCAAACACATCCATTTCCCAAAAAAAGACACTTGTCTCCTTCAGACACATAGACAATCAAATAAATAACATGGATGACATCAAAGAAGAACATAAAGAAACTGATATGGATCATGTCAAAGGAGAAGACATAAAAGATACCATGGACATCCCAAATTACCAAGAGGGCACAAGTGTGATGAATGATAAAGCCAAAATATCCTACCAACTAGGATCATCCACCTTTGTCAAAGTAGGCTTTCTTGTAGATGAGAAAATTATGAGTAATGGTTTCCAACTAAATAATGATGGGTTAGCATCTTTCTTTCAAAATAAAAAATACCCCATCACAAACAAAATATGTCAAATCATGCAGTATCAAGGAAAAGGACTAGGCCTACATGAGTAAGGGATTCTAGAACCAGTATAGTTTCAGGAAAATTCTATACATCAAGGTCTTGGCTATTCTTCAATCAACAAATCTAATGATGTTAGTGGTACCTCCTTAATATTGGGGGAAGTTTTATCTAATACAAACATCAAAATGGGGGACATAAGTAGTTCTTACCATAAGGCTATTGTGAACACTCCTTCCATCGACACTACAAACCATCATTCCCAATTCTTTAAGCCTACCATTTGGAGCCAACAAAAAAAAAGTCTTGTAAGTCTAAAGCCCAAAATCAAATATCAAGGGCCATTGAATGCAAAAATCCAAGTGGAAAAATAAAGTTAAAATGGATCCAAAAGAAAAATGGATCAAGCAAAGAAAATAGTTCAATTGTAAAATTCAATCAAAATGTGGAGCCACAAGAAAAGATGTTTCCCACATATAAAAAAATTCCACCTCCTTCAAAATGGTCATAAGGAAAGGAATATAAAAGTGTTGGCTCTAAACATTATTCTAATCCGAAATCTAATCTCCATCATCCATCACCCCAAGTTTGGTGAAAGAAAACTCCTACATATAAATTACGAAACACATCTACGATCATCCATCATAATCCTACATCACACCTAAATTCTAAAAGACATACCTCACAAATCCGTCACATCTTGGCAACAACTCTTTATTGTAAGGACTCTCATGGCACTCTATCACTGTGTGTATTTTGATAAGACTATCCTGAATATCAGAAAGGATCACAATGATGTCGATTAGTTGTATATAAGTGTTATGATCCTAACAAGACAACTACTCCATAAAGGTCACTATTAGCTTATCATGACATCAACACCATCAAAGTGATTGTCTAGACAATACAAAGGAAAATACAAAAGTAAAAAATTAAAAAATCGTTACCATGATGAAAACTTTGCAAACAGGTGTCTTGGTAAAACCAAAAAAAATAAAATAAAAATAAAGAGAAGAAAATAATCAAGAAAGATAGTAAAGAGAAAAAATTAATTCAATAGTGAAAACTATTTTTATGGCACTTTGGATAAGTACCGTGATGAAAACCTAGAAAACATGTGTCATGTGTAAGAGAAATTATCTATGTGGACTATCACACTTGGGGACAAGTTGTATCATCTCCCATGCCTTTCTCATGACATTTCCATCTATCCATTTAATCCATATCATTCCCATCCATTTTCCCACCTACTTTGATCTTGATAAGGATTGGAGTACAAACATAAATCATGCTTTGGGAAAAATCTTGACATGTCTATCCTTTGGTCATATAGTATCCATGAAATATCACATCATAGCCTTTGTAGCATTATCCAAACCCATACCTTAGAGAAAAAAAATCATTCCTATGAGATATAGTCCTTGGAGATCATATGATAATTCTTCCAATCAATAATCCTCATGTCTCCTAATCCTTTACCTAGATCAATCAAATATATCCTTCCATACCTATTGTTGGACTTGGTTTTCCCTTATCATTGGTTTAAGGATTCCAATCCATTTATCCAATATCCCTCTTGTGTGCAAGTGTTTTTCTATCTAAATATGCAAGACTTAACTAGAAATGAAATGTAAAAACACAATACCGCCTCAATAATTAACCTAAGTAAAGCACAAACAAAAGAAATGAAAAATGAGAGTGGTTATACCTTCCTTTCTGGTGCTGATCTCCTTGGTTGGCCCTTTATTGTAGCTTGATTGTATGCTCCTTTGATGGCAATGTGATGAAAAGAGTGGATGCAAGATGAGATGATAACTAAACTAGGTATGCCATGATGGTGGAATGAAGGTAAGTATGCAAAATGGATTGAATGCAAAGAGTGTTTAATGATGGTTTAAATGGCTTGAATGGCACAAGAGAATAACGATGTTACAAAATGCATAAGGTTCTTGAATGAATGAAAGAAGGGGGTATTTATAGAAGAAATTGAATTCTCTAGAGAATTCAACAGTCAGAATTGAGCCACCATGGCCAAGATGGAGGGCTATGGTGAGTTGAGGACTCACAAACCCTCACATCTTGCCATGTGGAGGGTGAAGTGTCCAAAGGACATGGTGAGATGGCAAGGGTACAAGTGATGTGGAGGAAGGACAAGTACTTTGAAAGTACCTTGGAAGATGAGAAGATTTCCTCATAAATGAACTTCTTGTCCTCAAGTGAGAATGAAATTGACATTTGAGGAATTTTAGTATTCCTCAAAAATCTCCATGGGGAAGAGGAAATTAGTTGGAGAAATAAATGTGAATTAAAAATTCACATGATTGGGAGGATCTTGTGGATAAGACAAGGTTCCCAAAAAGTAGGATTTTGACACATGTGAGTGATGTGACAATTCAAAGGTTCTAGAACTTGCATGGGAATAAGGAGAGTCTTGGAGAAATGAATAAATGTGAATTAAAAATTCACATGGGGAAGAGGGTCAATGCCAAATGTGGAAAATGTGAAGGTTGACCAAAAAAGGTATGCTAAATGTAGCAAAGGGATTAGATTAAGGTTGTGCAAATACACAATTAAGGAAATTAATAAGGGATTCTAAGCAAGTGGAAAAAGTTGGAGGATGTGACATTAATCCTAATCAAGGGTGTGCACATCCTAATCATGGATTAATTAAATTAATCCAGATTAGAAGAGGATTATGGAGGATGTGACAAGGAGAGAGAAAAATGAAGAATTTAAAATTGATTTTATTTAAAAAGGTCAAATGACTAAATTAAATAAATTGATATGTTTGTTTAATTTAGAGAGAAAAAGGTGTAAGGTAAAGTATTTAATTGTTAAATTAAATAATTTAGGGACTTTAGACAGAGAGGTGAAATATTAATTAAATAAATTGTTTAATTAATATTGACAAAATAGATGAATAAAGTAGACGAGTCTGACCATGTGGGAGTGGTCAAATTTGGATGTCTACACCTCCATCATCCCATTCAATCCTGAAAAGAAGTCATTCCAAATGCAATAATCCTAATCCATACAATCTTGTTATGCAACCTAGCACATGATCCAAAACATTCCTTGGTTTTTTCTCTAGCCTTGTTGCAAAACCTTGATCCTTTAGGCACATTTTCATCATTGGGATATGTATTTCCCAGTCCTCATGTTGTTTTAGGATGTGTCCTTCCCATGTCAAACAACATCATCATTTTCATCATCACCTATCAATTGGTCATTCAACTTGACTAGGGGAAATATCATGGTTGTCCTTGGATTCTTATGTGTTCTTGCTCGCTTGCTTATAGGCATCATTCACATGCATTTTTCATGATCCTTATAGTCACCCTTCATTCATAATACATCCATCCTCCATCATCTTCACATATTCCATAATAACGATTGACATTATACATCTTTCATACCCATCCTTCATACATTGGAATTCACCCATTCCACCCCTAATAAATTGGTATTATACTTGACCGGGGGAAAATACTTGACCCATGCCTTCATTGGATCCTACACTTGATGTTGGAGGTCATTATATCAAAAAGAAAAAAAATTCAAATATTCAACAAAAAGACAAAAAAACCATAAAATGATAAAAATAATTTTTTTTTATAAAACCTTAAAAATCTAAAAAATCAAAACATGTCAGAAAACACAAAAACATCCAAATAATTTCAAAACCCAAAAATAGAGTTAGTGTCATGTCATGTCATTCAATAGCCTAGTCGAACTGCATTGCCTCTACTACTTCACACAAACAAGGCCATTTGTCGATGCACCTTTGAGGCATTAGGTTAGTTCTTTTAGGTTTGTCAAATAAATTCAAATCATGATGCAATCCTTTATCAATAAAACAAAGTGAAGTCATGTCGAACTATGTGCTATCTACATGTATAACATAGGCAAGGCCATCAATAGAGGAGCCCTCGAGGCCACCTAGGTCATTCCTTTAGGGTTTGTCATGTTAGTCATAATAAATCAGACATAGTCAACTTAGACACAAACGGTCATCAAAATCTCACAAAATCATGAAACAACAAGGAAAACTAGTCAACAACTCTTCAAGTCCAATCAATCAAATATCAAACCAACATCAAGACAATCTAAACTGTCTTATATAAGATGTGACCTTCATGAAACCCGACATAGGTATTCATCATACTTTTTCATTTGTCTTATACAGGTAGTTACATGATCGAAACCAGACTTGACATCTTATACACGTTTCATTTCTTGAAACTAGGCCCTGTTAAAAAATCAATCTATCACTCACAGTCAAATATTGGCAAACATTTCTTGGAAAACACTTTGAATGGCTATTGACTTTGTTGAGCTATTTTGTCTTATCTTTTTCACTTGTCTCTTGGATCATGTTACTAGCTACCTCAAGGATGTCCCACGAAGGATTTAGAGGAGTGATGATGTCTCATGACTCGTCTTTTCTTTTATTGTTTTCTACGGATTGTCTTGGAAAAATAACTAGGGAAACTTTTCCTTTAGTATGAGTCAGGACATTCCTTGTCTGCGACTGTCTGTTTTGCAATGGATGACCTTTCACACCTTGGTCTTTATCATACCATATTTTTTGTTGTCCTTTGTCACATTTTACCACCCAATGATGATTAAATTCAAAGCCTTGCATAGAAAAATATTCATCTTTTAAGTTGTCTCTACTAACATCGTGCTAACATCCATATCTCTCATGCTAAAATTTCTTCTATTCCCCTTATCTATTTTCCTCTTATCCATTTCAAGAACACACTCATGTCCTTTGAACCTGCCTTTCCTCTCGAGGGGGCATGCTATTACCTCCTCATGATCCTTCCTCATCTTGTTTACATTGGGGCATATTTTTGAATTGAATTTATTTGACACAACATGATAAACTACATTGTATCAAAGAGGGACAAAATGTAGACACTAAAAATTGTCCTAGGCCTACAACTTTATTAAATCCCTTTTCATCCTTGATAATTAAATGATTTTAATTATTTAACTATTGTCCAAAGTCATAAAATCTTATATTTAATTAAATAACTTGAATTGTTTAATTAATTCAATTTATTTTTCTATTCTCTCTTTTGATTAATTAAATAAATGGTTATTTATTTAATTACGTCATTAATGTCCTTGTCTTCTATAATTAAATAAATTATATTTATTTAATTATTTATCACTTTCTACTACTATTATTAAATAATTATTTCAATTATTTAATTATTCATTATCTTCTTCCATAAATTAAATAAAATTTATTTATTTAATAAACTAATTTGTCTTGGGACTCTGGGCCTAGATCGATTGGCTAAAGCATCCTATTGCAGGCGAGAGGCAATGATGTCTAGTCTCCCCACCATCCCCATGGTACCAGAGGGCATGTTGCACTAGCCTCTCCGGTCACATGAAAAAGTTTACTAGGCACATTGCAATTTATAGGGGTAAGGATACCTGACCTGTAGTCTAATAAATAAATAAACTAATTTTTCTTTTTCCTCCGCTTTTTAATGAGATAATTATTTCCAATTATTTTATTTAAAAAGTCATCTTTTTCCCTCTTCTTCTATAATTAAATAATTATTTTAATTATTTAATTATTCATCTAAATTTTCTACCATAAATTAATTAAATTTTATTTCATTAATGAGTTGCCTTTTTCTCTCCCACTTTTTGAATTAAAATTTCCATTTAATTATAAAAAGATAACTTTCCTTTCCATCCAAGATTTAAATAAAGTTTCCATTATTTAACTCTCTACTTTCTTTTTGAACTAAATGATTCTTTGGAATTATTCAGTTCCTCTCTTAGTCTTATTCTTATCCTATCACGTCTCATTTAATTTCAACCATTAATTAAAATTAAAATCTTTCGATCTTGACCATTCATTCAAATTTGTCTTTTCTATAAATGATGCATGTCACTATTATTTTAATGATCTTAGAAATCTAGAGAATTATGCTGATATAATTAATCTTCAATATTTTGTTGGCATAGACATATGCTTTTTATTGTACACTTAGAATTTGAGGGCAACACTTATATTATAGAAAAAATGGATCTAAGGGCTATGGAGGTCAATCAATGGATGCATGAATGTTTTGGTAATATCATTTCATTTAATTTATGTTTATTCTTCTTTTGTTCTTCATAGTTTATTGGGATTTTGTGTTTATTGATTTAAAATATCAACCATGAAATTTAATCCTAATTACAAGGAGGATGAAGAATGACTCCCTCAAAAGGGCAATTACACATGAGAAGCACATTAAACATTTACAAATTGATTGCAGCAACCAACCTTCTTTTACTTGGGATCCAGGTGTGTCAACATCTAAGTATGGTTTAGTACTACCTTGGGATGAAATTATCTTTCATTCCAATGATGTTTCAAATTCATCTTGGGAGACTTGCATGGAGAATGGAATTGAGGAAGTAAATGTTGGAAGGTATGATATTGATAATAAATCTGATTTATTATTGCTTGGTGCTATTTTTGAGAAAAGGTATAGAAGTTTTGATTATGAGAAAGGACACAATAGCATTGCTGATTTGGATCCTCAAACCAATGCTACACTTTTTAATCTAGAGGTAAAAGGGGAATTTTATGAGATGTGGGACAACCATGGTGATAACAGGTATGGAGAAGCTTCTTATTTTTGCATGCAATATAATGATAGTACTTTAAGCTTGCAAAAATTTACAGTTCATGGGGAGAGTTTTAAGAATAAATTCTTGGTGTCTACTAAAAATATAATGCAAGTTTTAACTAGAATGAATAGTATGAAAAGGCATGTAGAAAGGATAATTCAAATTACACCAAGAGGCCAAAATAAGATTTATGTTGCCTTTTCTTATTTACAAACAATGTAGAACACCATGGAAGAGATTATAATATCTTTTTTGTAAATTATGCATGATAGAGGTACAACTAACAAAATTGTAGATGAGACCATGCACATGGCAAAGAAATTAAGGGAATAGGTTAGTGAGCTCAATAGTAAGTTTGATTCCACGAAGCTTGCTCTAGAAAGTGTTTAAGAGGCATTTCTTAAAGATAATGATTAGCTCTATGAAGCTCCCCAATTTAGGAAGAAGGTGAGCAAAAGAGGGGCTAGGAAGGATGAATAGGCAATGGAGGATTTAGATTGCATCCAGGAGTATAATTTGGCACATTCAAATATTAGAAGTTTGGACCAATAAGAGGATTGTTGATGACAATGTTACTCACAACAACAAGGCGAATAAATTCTTCACAAAAAAACTACAAAGAGCCTATACTTCTTGAAAGATCTAGAGAACAAATACAATCTAAAAGAGGAATTCGATTAACAGGAAAAGATTGACTCAGTTCGATCCCAAGTCTCCAATAGTCAGGTCTTGACTGTACTAGGTTCACTTCAGGGTATGATGTGATATTGTTGTTAATATCAAAGGGAATATGGTTGTTTGAAATCATATATATTAGACACTGAGTTTTAATAATATCATGAAATTGAAAGATTTGAAATAATATTTCATAAATGTCAACAAATTTCTTTGTTATCACTTAAGTAGATTTAGCTTCAAGCATTCAACAATTTCATAGAAAATGAAATATTTTCAATAAATTTCAATTTATTCATCTATTTTTGGAACATTTTCAAGACTTTAAACATCTATTCTAAAATAAAGCATAAAAAATATTGAAAATTAAAATTTCTCTCAATTATTCTCCATGCATGCCCCAAAGAATTAACCAAATAAAAGCAAACCGTTTTATACTTCACTAGATTACTTCACAACTACATATAAAATGGTGTGAGATTTTAAAGAGAGGGGTTTTAGTTTGGACACCAAGTAGGCTTTGTATGCACCCTTAAATGATGCAACACACAATCTTGTTCGGATGAACTAACAAAACCAACTACAAAGATTCATGAGATAGGTAGCTATCAAATTGGCTCTGATATTGATCAATGTCTACATTCATACAAGTTTTTAGAATGGAATGATTCAAAAAATAGGAAAAAAGAATAAAACTTAGAGGATTTTTGGCTCTTTCGACATCCACAAACTCTGAACTTAACTTAAAAAGAAGTATCCTTTGGCCTTTTATAGAAATAAGGCACATATAGGATAAGAAAAATACATGAGAGGAAATCTAAGGGACAAATCAATTCAAGGAACGTGGAATGTAGTGACTAGTAAGAGAATTGCAACTAAAGTCAATGAAGGTCAACTTCAATTGTATGTTGAAGCGCTTCAGGCTTTATCTTCTTTTATCATTGCTAGGATGATACTTTGAATTAGGATAGTGTGTAAGATCTTCCCATATATTTAGAATGATCAATTCATCATTCTATTGCTACACCTTTTTTTTTTCCTTGGGATTTCCACTCTCAGGAATGGGCTTCCTTAGAGATTGGAGCTTCCACCACATGCTTAAACTCCGTAGTCCCAGCCTTGCAGATCCTGTTTCTTCATAACAAACTCTATTCCAGCATGAGCTTTTAAGTGTATTGTTGAACTTGGAAACACCATCGGATATGTCCACAAATTTTATTTTCCTGACTGTCCATACCCGAACTTTGCATCACAATATGCATTTCATGTAATCACAAATTCCACTCATTAAATCCCTTTTAAAAAAAAACATTT
>VDFB02360633.1:0-35476 GCA_007258455.2 Sequoia sempervirens | reverse complement strand
TGGATTGGATTTGAGTGTCTTCACTGGATTGGGTGGATCTAGGAGTAGAAGATGGTGATGGGTTTGGTTATCTTTGATGGGTTCAGCGGCTCTCGAAGGAGGAGATGGGGGTTCAATGGATTCAGTGGGTTTGACGATTTCAACAATTTGAGTGGTGCTAGGAGTGGTAACAGTAATGATAGGTGTGGGATGGAGTAGGGTCTCATCACTAATGACCGTGGATGATGGATTGGGATGGCATGGTTCCATGACTTCAAGATGTGGAGTTGGGGATATCTTCTTTGTCATGAGTCCTTGGAGAACTTCTGGAGTGATAATTGTGCATATTCTAGGCTTAGCTGGGGTGACAGGAATAGACGAAGGATTAGGGATTGGTGGAGGACTGGGATTATGGAATGGTGGACTAGGATTAGATGGAGGAATGGGATTGGATGGAAGACTAAGAGTAGGTGGAGGATTAGTGGAGGGGTCAAGATTAGATGGAGGGTTAAGGTAGGGATATTGGGATGGTGAATTAGGATAGGAGGACATGGACGGTGGATCAGAACAAGAGAATATGGGTGGTGTATTAAGACAAGAGGATGTGGGTGGTGGATTGTAATAAAGTTATTGGGATAGTGGATTAGGATGGGAAGATTGGGGTGGTGGATTAGGACAAGAAGATACAGGTGGTGGATTGGGATAAGAGAATGCGGGTGGTGGATTATAGTAGAGGTATTGGGATGGTAGATTAGGATGGGAAGATTGGGATGGTAGATTGGGATAAGGGGATGTGAGTGTTGGATAAGAGAAAGATGTAGATGAATGATATGATGTATATGCGAACAGGGAAGATAATGGATATCCTTTGTCAGAGGTAGCATAAGGATCGTTATTAGGCATGGATGAAGGCATGATGGGATAGCTTGGATGAGTGATTGGATTTTGGGTGGCGCTCGGGGAAAGCTTACTAGAAATGATAGCATCAAGGGGATCTATATCATATACCTCTTGATCAATAAGGCTCTCGTTATCGTCGTCAGCGTAATTAGGATTCCCCTTAACTACTATTTTTGGTTGCATTGGTGAAGGATAAGGATTCATGATGTTGGATGGGATGGATATGGATTGAAGGTATGGTAATAGATGATTAGAAGGAAAGAAAAGATGAAGAAAAGATAAATAGGGTGGATTGGAAGAAGATGGAAGAAGGGATCTTAAGATTTGTTTCAATATCAGAAGATTTTGGATGGCAATGGACTAAAGCTCAAATCAGGATTTAGGTTAAGCTCAGATTGGGATTAGATTGAAGATCAGATTAGGATGATTAGAGGATGTGATGGGATTGATTTTAAACCAAGTTCAGGGGTTTAACTAGATGATGTAAGGTGTTGACAATTGGATTTTTCTAGATTTGGCAGTTTTCAAAAAATGTCAAATTTTGCCATTTTAGGAAATTTCACAGGCATACCTTTGAGAGTCCATTTTTTTCCCAAAAACTTCCTAAAACTAAGGTAGGATGAATTTCCAACTAACATCCTAAATCTGAGACATGCATTCCGAGTTATTAACGAAAATAATTTTTCAAAAACTAGAAAAAACACTAAACTATGATTTTGAGGGTCAAGATGAAAGTTTCAAGCCCCAAAAATGTGTCGAAATGGGGGCCAACAAACTACGAGTATGTTGGGAATCCACATGCCACCTCATAATGCAACCACCCATAAAATTTTAGCCCAAACAAACACCTGAGTCAGTGCTATGGCCTTCACGCTCGCGATCGTAATCAAAACCCTTAAAATGAAGTCTAGGTGATTGGGATTGATGAACCAAGGATGAATATGGAATTTAATGATGTTCTAAGATGCACCTATGTGATTTGGTTGATGAAACGATGACTTTCAGAAAGTGTCGATGGACAGGAACGATGATGATGTTTACGATGAAAGTCTTATTTTGGCAATTGGCCATTCGGGTGGCAAGCTCAATCTAACCATAAGGTGCAAGGCTCACCCAACTAGGGTGCGGTGGTTACCAAGAAGGGTGCGTGATCACCCAAATCAAGGTGAAAGGTTGCCCAACCCGGTGCAGATCACCCAACTAGGTGCAAGATTGCCCAACTAGGTGCAAGGTCACCTTAACTATGGTGCGCGTCACCAACTAGGTGCAAGGTCACCCAACTAGGGTGCAAGGTCACCCAACCAAGGTGCAAGATCACCCAACCAGGTGCAAGGTCGCCCAACCAAGGTGTAAGATCACCCAACTAGGGTGCAAGATCACCCAACCAGGGTTTAAGATCACCCAACTAGGGTACAAGGTCGCCCAACCAGGGTGCAAGGTCACCCAACTAGGGTGCAAGATCGCCCAACTAGGGTGCAAGGTCGCCCAACCAAGGTGCAAGGTTGCCTAACTAGGGTGCAAGGTCGCCCAACTAGGGTGCAAGATCACCCAACTAGGGTGCAAGGTTTCCCAACTAGGGTGCAAGGTCGCCCAACTAGCAGACTTGGACTTGACTTGGATGAAAAATAGCTATGGAAAAGGACAAAAACATAGCCAACAACAAACAGAAGGTAAGGCTGACTTGACTAAAAAGACATGCACTGGTTTCGCACAAAGAAGACAGTTCAAACAACACAATCCTAAGATTAGTAAGAAGGGTATGACCAACATGGTCCTCTATCTAGGCTGAACAAGGAAAGCTAGGGAGTCATCGATATATGCACGGTACATGAGGCACAACCATGAACACCAGCTCATCACAGAAGTGAGTCAGAAGCCCCAGTAAGGTACTAGAAACTTGGACCAACTCTTCGCGTCTTATCTAGGTATCACCCTAGCTGCGGCACTTCACCAGACACGACATGACTGGATTGGGGTACAACTTTGGCTCTCCCCCCTTTATATACCCTTCTGGTACACGTGGTTGGGATCGTCCCTTGGGGTGATGAAATCCTCAAGCAGGTCCTGCTAAAAGAAGACACTAGACATTTTTGGCTAGTCCCTAGGCTCACACAAAGCGCAAGGGGATAGCTTGAATAGTCTAGTATCTCCTAAGTAACACAAAGGACTAAAGTGGACTACGATTTCTCTTCACCCAAGATCACCAAATAGCGCAAGGGGATTGGATACGTAAATAGTCCACCTAACAAACACAGTAAACAAATATATTTGACTCCCCCTAATTAGTTGTATGTGCCTAACTAGTATGAAAATGACAAACAAGCAAAGCTAACTAAAGGTCTTGTCCCACTCATCCTACAAGAAAGAGTTAGTATTTTAATCCTTCCACCTTGGACAAATGTGAAACGACTCAGAATAGCCTCTGTTTGATGCAAAATCGCCCCTGTTGATAGCAGAATTGCCCCTGTTAGTGTCAAAATTGTATGTTTCAAAGGAAAGCTCGCCCCTGTCAACAACAGAATCACTTGTCTAGAGATAGGCTCGCCTGTTTGTAGGAAGCAGGCTCACCCAAGTCAGAAGCAAGGTTGCATGTTTAGGAAACAGGAAGCAGATTTTCCCTTGTTTCACAGATGGGCGATTTTGCAAATGCAGAATCACCTTTGTTGAAGGTAGGCTCACATGTTCTAATGCAGAATCACCCTTGTTGTTGTAGGATCGCCTCTATTAGTGGCAGAATCGCCTTTGTGTAACCTGAACCTGCAAAACTTAAAACAACATAGCACGTGAAAATAACAGACCCATTTGTGGGTCCCACCGAGAGTGCTAGAAATGTGTGGAATGTGTTTTCCTACCCTAAATGATGCAAAAACAACAAAAAATGTAAAAGGAAAAATACACAAAACATCACCTCAAAATAAGCCTAGTTGAACTTGAACAAAAGAAAGTTAAAATAAAGATTATACCATGCTCAAGTTGATCATTTGGTTGGCCCTTTGATGTTGATAATTTGTGTGCTCCTTGATGGAAAATCACCTAAAATGATATGCAAATGGATGAGGATTCAATGGGGAATACAATAATGGATGTGGGTATTTGGTGAAGTGTATGAGACAAATGCAAAGTGAGCTTGAAGTGCAACAATGGAGGATGAGAATGCTTGAATGAGAGTATGAGATTGCTTGAGTGCTTGAAAGTTGTGTATGAATGTTGTGAATGTTGTTGAATGAGAAAATGAGACAAAATTATCTATTTTAGGGGAAGAGTCTCTAGAGATTTGAATGGCTAGGATTTAGCCAACATGGACAAGATGGAGGGTTGTGGTGAGTTGAGGACTCACAAGCCCTCACATCTTTCCATGTGGAAAATGAGGTGGAGAGAGGACATGTGAGGTGGAGGTACTTGCAAGTACCTTGAGATCAGGGGAATATTTCCTCAAAAAGGAATTTTTTGTCCCCATGTGGGAAGGATGTTGACATGTGAGGAATTTTAGAATTCCTCACTAATCATCACGGGGAAGAGAGAAATGTTGGAGTAATAAATGTGAATTTTTAATTCACATGATTGGAAATACCTTGGGGATAAGACAAGGTCCTCATAAAGGAGGTCCTTGTCCCCATGTGGGTGATATGACTTATGAGAGATTTTAAAATTTCCCAACAACCTACATGGGGAAGAGGAAAGCATTGGAGGAATAAATGTGAATTTTTAATTCACATGGGGAAGAAGTCTTGGCTAAATAAATAAAGTACTTATGAAGGTTGACTTGGAGGGATACCAGAAATGGCATGAAGATTAGATTAAGGTTGTGTAAATAGGTGATTAAGAAGATTAATGAAGGATTAGAAGCAAGTGGCGAAATATGGAGGATGTTACATTAATCATGATTAAAGGTGTGCACATCTTAATCATGGATTAATTAAACTAATCCAGATTAGAAGAGGATTATGGAGTATGTGACAAGGAGAGAGAAAAGAGGGAATTTAATATTGTTTTAAATTCAAAAGGCTAAATGACTAAATTAAATAAATTGACGTATTTATTTGATTTAGAGAGGAAGGGATGATAGGTAAAGTATTTAATTATTAAATTAAATACTTTAGGAACCTTAGGAAAAGGAGAAATATTAATTAAATAAATCATTTAATTAATATCGATGGGGAATATGAGATAGACGAATAAAGGGGATGAATTTGACCATATGGGAGTGGTCAAATTTGGATGTCTATAGTATGTTAGTGTATGTTTTCTTGTTGCATTTCATACATGTGTGTGTTCCTTTGTGCCTATGTTGGTTTGCCATGGGATCTTGGATCCTGAGGGCTTGATCACCCTCCTTGGTCATTAGTCATCCTATCTGTTCAACATTTGGACAATTGAACCCCTCTTGACATAGATTCTCTACTTTAGTGTGAGTCTGAGTGTAAGTTCATACTCTCACTAAAGTGGGGGTTAAATGTATCATCATAAATTGTCACCCTTGACAATTTCACCTTATGTTTGGCCCCCCTTAAATTATTTGACCTAATTGAGTATTTAATTTCCTAAATTATGCATTTTATGGCCTATTTTTGACAATTTTCGAGGAATTGCAATTGGGAATCAATTGCATCTATCTAAGACCTTGCCCCTGACACCTAAAATACAAAAAGAAAGGCAAGGACACTCATGCCCTAGGCATGAATGTCCCCCTATTTTGGATCCAAATTCAAATATGCCAATGTCAACAATTTAATATTTGTAATTCAATGGTCTAAAGTTGGTTATCGAGAGTTGTTTTTTGAGAAATGGAATAAATGCCTATAAATACCTAGTTATTGCATCATTTCAAATCTAAGCAAGAAATTATTGTCAAACTTATGATTGAGAGCACTATAGAGCAAGTCAAGAGTAGCATTTCAGAGCAATATTTCAGAAATTCAAGATCCTAACATCATGTCAAATTCTATGTGAGTTTATGTGTGTTCATGTTATCATTGTTTTGTGAAGGCTAACATTTTTGTAGGTCTCCAAAGCATTCAAGCATTTAAGAAATTAAAGCAAGCAAGATCAAGACCTTGAAGTGATGTGCATGACTTTAGTCCTTCAAGGAATCCACTGAAGGGTGGCGAGTTTCAACACTTTGTGATTTCACCATTCCTTCCTATTCATTATCCATTTATCATTAACACTGCCATTGTGGAAGTGGAAACACTTACACAGGGTTTGATTGAGGCAAGCCCCTAAAATGGCCCAACATTTCTTCTCTTTGTGAATGTGCAGATCTCAGGTTTGAAGGACATTGAAAGGATCTTGAAGACAAATTATTCATTGTTGCATTTGTTATCATACCACTTGTCAAGTCACAAAAACTCAGTTACAAAAATATCCAAAAGTGTTTTGATAGATCTGAAGGTAGAATTCTGAAGCTCAGATCTAACATTAGAGGACACCAAAAATTGATCTAGAAAAGCATACAAGGACACTCACGCCCTGGGCATCTGTGTCCTCCATTTTTTCCCCAAATTTGAATCACGAGTGCATAATGTCCTACTCTACTCATTTCTATTGTCTGAATTTGTCTATGAACTTCTATACTTTTTGTATTTGTGTTAGAACAATAAATTGCATTGTTAGCATAGTTAGATCGTTGCATTTCATCATTAGGACATTTAGTGAGTAATATTTTTGGATAAACTGTGTGCCAATTTTTACATCAACGTTTCGAATCATACTCCATGATCCATCATTAGGACATTTCTAGATTTGGTTAAGGTTTTGTTGACTCATCAATTAGGTTGCAAATCAATCTCAGACCTGGTCCAAATCCATCAAACTCTCATTTCATTCTTGCATTTTCAATTCATCACATCTCCCCCTCATAACCCTCCCTTTTTTTAATGAAATTTGGGAAAGGTATCAAACTCTAAGGCCAAAAACCAAAAGTGTTCTCTTTCCCTACATTTTAAGTCCTTTCATCACTTGTACATGATTTTTTTCTTGCATTCTCTTTTGGAGAAGGGTTTTTTCCCATGTGGTTTTTCTCCTTTACTCTGTTTGTGAGAGATTTTGTAACTGGGTACCTAACATGGCTTAGTAGCCAGGACCCATCATCCATACATTCATGCATCTTTGTATTTGTTTACTTCTCCCTAAGTTGCACTTAAAAGGGGGTGTTGGTGTGATCATGGTGTTTACCTAACAAGTTCTCCTAGTAGGTCTTATTCACACAAGTCTGCATATTAAGTTTACTTAGGTC
This sequence comes from Sequoia sempervirens, assembly GCA_007258455.2. NCBI lineage: Eukaryota > Viridiplantae > Streptophyta > Pinopsida > Cupressales > Cupressaceae > Sequoia > Sequoia sempervirens. The sequence continues at coordinate 28,362 of VDFB02360633.1, read as the reverse complement.
CTAAGAATATTTTCATGCCTTAGTCATGTGCTCTTATCATATCTTATCTTGCCATTTATGTAACACCCCACTAAGGAAGCTCAGAGGACAAAACAAAACATGACTAATTAACGAAACATTTTTTTTTAATAAGAAATAACAGTGAACTACATAATATAACATAACATGTATTCTATTCCTAAGTCCTCTAAGGTTCCATGACTATGCTACTAACACATCTGTAATCAAGAACTGGAATCATTTCATTAACCATGATTTATCTAACAATCAAGAGTTCATCTTAAAGCATCACATTAAATGATTCTACAATAATAATTTCCATAACATTTCATTGGTTAAACAACATTAAAGATCATTTATAAACAACTAGCAAATATATATACCAATTACATTACATAAGAGTACATAATTTGTTACATTATTACATTGTTTACAATAATGCTTCCCTAAATACAATTGGGAAAAATACATCAATATTACAATAAATGATACAACTGATATGCAAGTCCAATACGTATACATAAAAATTGTCTTCTCAAATAGGAACATGAACTATAATCTGCTACATAAGGTACCACCTCCACACACGTAAACAAGCAACAAGGAAAATCCAATGGAGGAAAAAGCACCAACCTCCAGACCATGTGGAACCATAAGGTCCACCCCCCATGCTAGGAGATAACATAAGGTTGCACTACAACAAACAATCAAGAAGACAGTAGGCTAACATAAAAAAAGGTTGTACATGACTCCAACACAACACTATAACAACATGAACTTCACATACAACACAAACATCGCTTCTAGAGGCATTTACACAGAGAAAGGGGAAGACATAACTAGGCAATGCTAGACTGCAATAGGGAAGAGTGTCATCGCATGGTCCTGACATGGGTTACCCTAATATTCTCTCACTAGATGTCGACCCCCATCTATGGTTACCCTAATAATCTCTCACTAGAAGCTGACCCCATAGGGTGACACATGTGGAACCAACATTCCTTTCATGAGGACAAGGAAGTTGATCTTTCCAACCAAGCCTTCTCAACCCATCCTTAGCCTAAACGAGCACTATAGGCATGGGTGAGGCATCCAATTATCTTGTTTAATGTAAAATCTACCCATCTCCCTAATTCATTTTAGGTTATCACTATATTAAGAAACTCCCAATAGGTTATCCTGGACACCACTTTGGGTTTGGGCCCCCATTGAGAGCCACTCCCCCTACTTGCAACTAGTAATCCCTACAAACAAGCAAGGCATAAACCATCACATGAATCTCACACATAGAGTAAGGCATTGACCCTCTCACTCACATACCCCAATCACAAGAAAGTATAAGCAGTGCAAGGCATAGACCCTCTTGCACACATCTCAAGCACATTACCAACCACTTCAAAATGAAACAATCATAAAATTCAACATACAAGATACTCCCCCTAAGCCTTTGGAAGACTACCTTTAACCACTTTACACAAAAGACTTCTACTTTAGAACAATAACCAAAATCATCTGAATTCCACTAATCAAAAACATTATTCAATATAAGCACACAAATAAATAGTGCAACCATGAAATCCGCATGTAATAACAATTCAACTATTAAATGATTATGAAGGAAATCAACACTTAAAAGATCATTGAATTTATTCATTTAAGTAAATCCTTCAATTACCTAAATATAATTAAATCGATTTCTTTTCTTTTCTATTTCCTTTTCCAATTCACTTATTGGCATTATCTATAAAATTCACAAATAGATGTACTCTTTTCTAACCCATAGTTTATATGCATGTATGCAAATACATATATAAATATATATACTCATATATTGGTATACACACACACACATGTATATATATGTATATACTATAACTAAATGTTGTTTATAACCCATTATTTCAATTTATATTGGAATAGATATATATTTATATATATATATACATATACATTTATATATAGAGAGAGAGAGAGATTTGTAAAAATTGAATACCAATAATCAAGAATAACCAGCGAAATAAATCGCAGTGATGAATATCAAAACAAATGATACTTTAGATTTTATCAAATCTCCAAAGTAAAGAATCAAATATTAGCTTAGTATATTTTATCAAATTCCATTATAGATGCATTCATCAAATAGCAGATGACAATATATATACATCAAATTTTACCACAATACAAGCATGGATAACCAGTGTTATGAAAATTGAAAACTTCAATGCAGAATATTAAATGCATATTCAACAGTTATAGGCAAGTCAAGCTTCAAGCTTAAATAAACCTATTTTACAATGAAATTGAACTATGTTCAACATCGAATTCATCATATTATACAAAATACAAGCAATCATAAAGCATGAGTAAATAAAAGGCTGCAAACAGCGACCAAGGAGTAAGAGAGGCGCGTAGCTATGAGAGGAGCAGGCTGTGTTAGGTAGCCTCAAATCGGCTTAGGAACTTTCCAGCAAATGCATAAAGTAAGCCAGAACCATCGATATATATAAAAATAAATAAAAAAAATCCTTTAGTATTGATTTAAACATGCCATCGACTCAAAATAAAATCAAAACCTATAGCGATTTGACTTAAAATAAAATCGAGTCCTACAACTAGTTTCATCGATATTATATGTATTCGCAGGTAAGGCAAAAAATAATTCGATTGCTTGCCACAAGCTTAACCAAAGGATGATAATTTAAAATGTTCTACATTGATGTTATACATAAGGATAAAATGATCATGGCATCGCTTGAGGAAAGAGCAGGGTTGGCGCAGCCTTTAAAGGCTATGAAAACTTTCAAGCAATGCAGTTGGCAGCATAAGGAAAGCACACCTATTGGTTTATTGAATAGGCTTCAAAAAAAGTCAACAAAGGACAATGGTTGGGAGAATAATTTGACTCCATTATGAGGATCAAGATTACAAAATAAGAACAAGATAAATTTTGCAAAGAAGAGCTTGAAATCCTTGAATTTATAAAGCATTTAGAAACACGTCCAAACAATCAAGCAATCATTTTCAGCAAACAAAGAGAAGAATTCAAATTGCATTAATCAGAGAGATGAAAAAAAGAACAAAAATGAAGCCAACCTAGATCCTATGCTAGCTGAGATGAAAATTCGATGCCGAGATCAATCTTCCGCAACAACGACAACTCTTCAAAATCCCTAATAAATTTTTTTCAGAATCAATAATGGAATGTAGTCCTTTTTTACAGAAATTTTCTTGCAAACAAAATATTACTTTACTTCCCAGAAACAAAAATCCATAATCCTCAAAATCTCTTGAAAAGATAGTTATTTACCAAAAAGGAGAGGCTAGTTGATTTTCGAGAACAAAAATCCAATAAAATCTCTAAAATATTCCATTAAAACATCAAGTTTCTTTTTGACAATCAGTTCGAAACTATGCATGTGCTCCAAGAAAAATCTTTCTATCTTTTATAAAAAAATTTTGTTTATTAATTGCAACATTCCATTATAATATATTATTTTATTTAATATCACATTACACTTTTACATTTATTATAAAACATATTTATTAATAAATATATTTATATTTAATTACCAAAATACTTGTTACTTAATAATTTAATTTAATGAATTAGTTAACCAAGAAAAACATTTATCAAATAAATTTAAATTAAACAACCAAATATCAATAACAATTACCTAAACATAAACAAGGTCAAAAAACAAGACGAGTTGACCACAAGCATCAGACAACGTTGAAGAGGTAACGGACTAGATACTCATCCTCTTCGAGGATGATGGCTAGGGTAGGGGATCATATGTTATCTCTGAACAAGTATTCCATTGGGTTTAAGGCACACTCAGACCTGCTAATTCAAGTGGAGTCGATGCCTAGTACCTGCAACCTGAAGCACACAAAACGGTCGAGCATATACATAATCATACAATCAAGCACACCGTGAAAGGAAATCACAGCATAGCAGGGTACTCACAAGTGAGTAATGTGACACTATCCCTTTCACCAAAACACATAAAACAAGTAACCACATCAATGCATAAAAATTAGTTACATAACAAAAAAGATAGAAAAATCACCAGATAATCGCATAATAACCATGATTTGATAATCACATAATGCTCATAATAAGATTAATCCACATAGCCAAATAAGTCCATATAACAATCATAACATGTGCATAAAATCAAGTAATAGAAGCATCATCAAAATATCATCAAAGTGTCATCAACCATTATCGTAGTAGTGAATCCAACATCAAACAAAGTGTCATAATATTTGGTCCTAAATAGATCAACTACCAGTCTAAATAAGAACAGTACAAGGGGCACTACAATTTACTTTTTGTTGTCTCATGTCATATGATTAAGACACTTGTCATGATCTTGTCTAATCATATCTCGCACCTTGCATATATAAGCAAGGCCTCATTGTACATTATACATTATATGGGATTAATCCATTATTGATTAAGTTTATCATTATTGCACCATAATCAAGCAAGCTATTCTCTATCCATACTCTCTCATGGAAGGATATATTTGGTTTTGCAGGTCATCTTGGGGTATGTGAGCTCACTATCAGCGCCTACAATATAGAGGTGTTAGACTCAAAATTCTAAGACTTCAACTCTAATGAACATTAATGGCTTGGAACATTCACAGTAAAAGAGGTTGTGTATTGTTATGATATTGCTGTCACATCAATGAGAGGCATAAGGACAATAATTCCTCCATTGTAATTCAAATTCATGTATTTATTTTCCAATAAAATTATTGTTCTCTTCACTGCTTTGGAATCTTGATCTATATTGCATATAGATGATATTGACCCTACCAAGATGTTGCAAGATACTTTCCATGATTATACATGCAAAAATTGGACCATGAAATATTTTACGTTAGAAGTTAAAAAGTACAAATTTAGTGGCATGGTCATGAATAATTACATGATGTCTTCAATAGAAATGAAGAGGGGAACATCAATTTCTTAGATATCCTTCAAGCAATATGTAGGTAATCATCTCTCTTCCTAGAGATTCTACCACTAGCAGCATCAACTTTACCATTAAAAGGTCTTTGTAAGAATATCCCTTGGCTAGTACTAGTCTTCTAAAATATTTCCTTCATTTACACCTAAATTCTACAAGATTTCCTAAAGTTTGTCATCAAAATATAGCTATTAATGAATTGAAAATTTCATGCTCATTTCCATGTTTGCAACCCTCCTTCCACTCTATTGTTTATTCTTGTTTTAACACTAACAACATTGATAATACATTCCCTATCAATAATCTTGTCACACCCACTTTGCAAAACCAAGTTTAAAACCAAATTCATTTTCAATTATTGGAAGATTTTAGTGTTGTGCCATTATCTAAGATTTCTAGTCCACTGTAAATAAAATAATTGACTTTCAACATTGAAATCCTATTGCTAAGAATTCCTATACAAATTAAGGTTTGTTGGATCAAGTAATTCAAAAGATATTTCCTCAATCCAACCCCCAAAATAACAACAAAAGTAGTTGCAACAATATTGACTGTGATATTAGCCTTCCATTTATGGCTAGTGCTAGTATTCCCCTATTTAACACTAACAATGTTACGTCTCATTTTTTATAGTGTTGACATAGAAAAACCTGGATACACTAAAATTATCGATATATGTACTTGAATTAGAAGCAACAATTATAATTGGAGAAATATGGGATGCATGTTACTTACTATTAATGCTCTAATTCCTTTGTCAAAAACAAATGCACTCTTCTTCAAGAGATTTTAAAAGAAAACAATTCATAGATAGTCAATATGACCACTTGAAAATACTTTAGTCACACTAAACAAGATTGTCTTCTCATCTATTTCAATTCCGTTTCTCAATTCGATACCTTGAAAGCACAAATATATGATATTTTCTACCACAATAATTTTATAAAAGACAATGTTTCATATTTGCAAACTTAATATTTTCTATAATCAAATATTATAACGTCTCATTCCAATACAATTCATGTATATCACTCTCACTACAATATAAATATAAACCAAATTACAAAATAAATAAAAACTATTATATAACACTTATTGAAATATTATTTCAAATTTTAAATTTCAACTCAATAATTAATATTTAATTAAAATAACACTGAAAACTACTATTGACATCTAGACAATCCTCTTTACCTTGTGAGGTAGAGGACTATGTTAATCTTTTGAAGACATTTGTGTTGTGAAAACTAATTTATTGGATTTTTTTATATTTCCATGTTGTCATGTAAGTCTTTCCTAATGTCACATGTACAAATATTCTTCCTTTTTTTTTTAGCAAAACAATGGAATCTCTAATGTTATTTTTCAAACCTAATGTCAATGAGAGTGAGTGGAAATGTATTCATACGAAGTACGAAGGTTAAACAACTTATTTTTAAAAGTATTTTTTAGGTTAACTTTTGGTTGAGAGGATAATAATAATGATTATTATAATCAATTGATTGATTTTAATAAGTTAATCAAAATATTTTTTTAATTTTTTAATATTTTTTTTAAAAATAATATTTATATGATGAAAATATTACTTTGACTAGTTCATAGATTGAAGTTTCATGTTATTTTATGTAAATATTTTATTCAAATATAAATTTAAAATTTAGATTTTAACGTTATTAATGATCTACTTCAAATTGAAATGACATTAATAATTAATTAAATATTTCTACATCTATGTTATAGTTCTTCCAATCTTAGAAGAACTTTCCCAAAATATGCATTTACATTGTAACATTTACAAAGACATTTTACATAATTTACCTTAATAATACATTAATAATAAATTATAAATAAATTTTCAAACATTCACAACAATATAAACTAACTATTAACAACCCTTACTAATACCAAATTAAAATTTCAAATAAATTGGTTCAACTGGAGAAATTTAAAATCAATCATTTTCGTTGTAGTTGCCATTAAATTTGGTTGTGATATTAAAATAAAAATAAATACAGTTTTATATTAGACATTAGAAAGAGCGCCAGCTTACTTCACCTACAAGTGGTATATAAATAAGGGGAGGTTGAGACAAATGCAAATAGAGTGCACGTTATCCTTTACTTATTTAAGGACTCCATCTTTCAACAAACATTCACTTTTGGGGATTTAAAATATATTTTTTATACTATTTTTATGCATATGTATGGGCTTTGAAAACACCAATTTAATTTATAATTTAAGGATTTAGTAGGTTTATATTTTAATTTTCTGTTGTTTGAACTTTTAAATGGTAAGTTGAGTTCTCACCCCAAAAAAATTATTATATTTTTTAGGTGATTTAAAAGTTTAAAGTTATTGTTTAGGGTTTGGGTATCAACAATGTAGCATATCATTTTTTTAATCGAGTAGTTTAAAAATATTGAATTTTTTATTCTAAATAAATAAATATACCTACATTAATATTGCCTACCTAACGAATAAATAATATGAGTGGTGATATATCATAATTTACCACACTTTATCTTGTACCTACATAAAAGACTATTTACCACATGGTAAATCAAATGAACATTAATATTGCCTACCTAACGAATAAATAATATGAGTGGTGATATACCATAATTTTTAAATATAGTTATAATGATGATTGTTTTGATAAGATAAAGCGGGAAGGCCCAAACCTATTACAAACTAATGATTGTTAATTTAATGTGTCTTTCTTATTGCTATCGATATTTGTAAATTTATTGATTATATGTAATATTAATTTTATAAATTAACCCTTATATTGTGATGATTGTGTTCAACTTTTTATTCATATATTAAGAGTGTCCACACCAATCAACAAAAATGGATATATTTTATCTAATAGACCTTTATTATGTTTAACTTATTTAGAAAGTGACTCAAATGAAGTTAAGTTTTGAGTCAATTTGAGGGAAAAGGTGAAGTCAACAATGAATAATATTTTTTAAACCTAATCTAGCTAACCATGTCCCTTGACTAACGTTTTATATATATGACTATCATGCTAATTAAAAGAAGTGTCATCAAAAGATATAACAATTCAAGGGACATAGTTAGTTGGATTATATTAAAAAAATCATTGTGGGACTCACCTTTTCCCTTGATTTAATTCAAAACTTAACTCCATTTGACCACTTCTTGAAAAGTACTATATATTTAGATAAAAAAATTGTCATTTTCTAAATGAGTTAAATATATATATTAAAAAAATTATTCATTGTTGACCTCACCTTTTTCCTTAATTTAAATCAAAACTTAGAGATTTCAAGTAGTGGTCAAATAGAGTTAAGTTTTGAGTTAAATTAAGGGAAAAGGTGAGGCCAACAATGAACATTTTTTTTAATATAATCCAACTAACCATGTCCCTTGAATTGTTATATCTTTTGATGCCAATTATTATATTTATCATGATAGCCCTAAATTTATAGATGTGTGTGCTTTCAATAAATTACATTCTTTTGTACATGATGACATATTTTATATGATGATCACACTCATACATCTTGTGTTATCCCTATGGATATTCATGATATTCTTTCACATAATAATACCTTACATGATAATTATGTACACCTTAATGGTAGTCTATTCGCTTCTCATGTATCTCATATGATACTTTATTTTCTTTTAATACATTATCTAATGATATTATGGTTCTTTGTATGGAATTATTGCATAATGAATATGATGATACTTAGATAATACTTCTTTACATTTGAATACATTATTTCTTGCTAATCATGAGTATATTGATTAATGACTTTAGGCTTCATCTAAATAGTAGAGCTCATATTCTTTAATTTACATTTCTTTTATCAGCTTGGAACATGCTTTCAATGCTTTTTTTCTAAAGCTATTGCCCATTAGGATAGTATGTACATGGTGATACCTTCTCATTGTTATCTTTTTATCTTGTATCTATATCGATTATACATCTACTAGACCTACCTCTCATAATATACCATCTTTTCTTAAACTAGCTATGGGGAAAGATGTTACATTGCAATAATTTAGTTTACATCATAAGCTTATACATGTCATTTTAGAATAGCTTTTAAAATACAATATCATTAACTTACCCTTTTTTCAATTACTTGAGGATGAATATTTTTTCATTATCATCATACACATGGATATTCTATAGATGAAGGAATTGAATTCAAGAACAAAGTTTAATAGACAGGTGGAAGATAAATATTTGTCATACTCATGAGCCCATAACTCCCTCGCTTGATGAGGTGGACCATATGAAAGAAATTCATGTACATCAATCAATTAGTCTTGTCACTACAATACACCTTATATTGGCATAAAATAGAAACCATCATATACAAATGATGAGGAATGGTTTTGTTGGTTAGATATCATTGCCTATCCTTCTCACTTCTCACCATATTTTACATGTTTTCTTTCTTTTATTGGCTTTGAATTTATGTGCCTATGTTCCTATTTATCAAGTGGATGACATAAATACACCTTTAATGGTGCTTTTTGATAGAAGTGACTTCAAACACAAGTTATGTTGATCATATCACTTCTTCTCATGATTTTTATTATTTATACTCAATACCTTTTGCTTATTCCATGTATAAGGAGATCCCCCTTGCATTTTTTTTTTATCTTATGTGTCCCTACACTTTGACCCCCTTTGATTATGCCATTTTTTTGCCACCTCTAATTATCATTTCATACTATATATTATGGTTTATATTTTTTTCTCTACTTGGGGGGCACCTTTCTTATAATACTCATATTGTGGCTCTCTAAACTTGTTTACATGCATTATTTAACTCCTATGTCCTCTTAAATGTTCTATATTTTCCACCTAAGGTTTTCACGTGTTCCATGTTATGCACCTATTTCACATTCTATATTATGGTTTATACTTTTTTTCTCCACTTTGGGGGAACCTTTCTTATAATACTCATACTTTAGCTCTCTAAACTTGTATACATGCCTTATTTGACTCCTATGTCCTCTTATGTTCTATGTTTTCCACCTTAGGTTTTCATATATTTCATGTTATGCACCTATGCTACATGATTTAATGATGATATGTTTCATGATATCATTGTGATCCTTGTCCTCCATGACTATGATGTCATTTCCATGTTATGATTATCTTTACCATGATCCTTATATTTCTCATATTTACATCTTGTAATTTCATGTTTACGAGGCTTATCATATGCATATCTTACTCTTATGCTCCTTATTATGTGTTTATTATCCCATACAATGATTATCACTCTATTCTATAATATTTTTCACATTACATCTTATGAGTATGGTCCTTATCATATTTCCACATTGATTATTATGAGCCTTGTCATGTCTTTAAATTATGCTTACTTCAATTTGACATCTCATCCTCATGTGAGCTAAACATTTTATTATGAATATTCTAGAGTTGTCTCATCATATTGCCCATGTCATTTTACAAGCTTCAATTGGGAGAAATAAATTTTATTAATAATTCATGGTCATTTTTTATCTATGTGCACTTACATGTTATAATATCCCATGCCAAAACACTTTAAATCCAAATTTTAACCTTTTACGATACTTATTATTTGGGACAATAATATTGGATTCTAGTATTTAAATCAGATCTTAAATAACTAAAATTTAATTCATTTTTCACATATTATCATTATCATCAAATTCAAATGAGTAAATAATAAATAATAGGGGCATGTTCTTATCTTTCTCTTATTACAAATAAATATTTACTTACATTCAAATTGTTTGAAATATTAGTAAATACAACAACATTAAACTTTCATGTTCACACCCATGACAAGACCAAATCAAACCAATACAATGTGATTAAAATCCATGATCAATGAAGCTCTAATGTGACCTTTGAATTAAACTACTCTCCAACCAAAGGGGTTTTATCCTCTAACTTCCAAAATCAAAGGGTTTTGATCCTCTAATTTCTCCACACTCAAACACAAGTGCTCAATTGATTTCAAAATAGGGGTTTATGTAAAATAATTGATAACTCCCTTGAATGGGTGCATTCACTCTTTTATATCCACCACAATAATAGCACGTTAGACATAATGTGAATCCACATATCAAAATTTAAACAATGATCTTGGGAGGGAAAATCGAACTTGCGAAACTTATGGTACTAAAACATGACCAATAATGATATTACAACATTTGATAGGTAGTTTGAAAGAGAACAAAACCAAATGTAGAATTATTAGAGTTTAAGGGTTGGAAATACTATAAGACTCATACCATAGTTTGGGGCATTGGGGGTTGAACAACATGCATGCTAGTAATGATAAGTTTGAAAGTCTAAAAAATATAAAGGAAGGCGTAGGAGAAGGATGAAATGTATGATAGGATGAAGTTTGAAACTCTATTAGAAAGAGAGAAAATAGAGTTGGAAGGAAAGACTTATGTAGAAGGGAAACTATGAAAAATAACACAAACTTGGAAGAATAGACCTTATAAAGACTCATTAAAAAAGAGGGGAAAGAACACACAACAAAACATGACCAAGGGGGACACACAAAAAAAAAATACCTAAATTAATTAAAAATGGGACATGACAAGTCTACCTCACTCAAACTTCTTGTCCTTAAGAAATTATAAATTTGGATGCTCTAATATCTTAGGCCTTCCCACGTTGCATCTTCTATGAGGAGATCTTTCCATTGAATGAAATATTCCTTGATGATTTTGTTTCTCAACTTCCTCTCCCTCACGTCCATGATTGCTTCGAGAATCAAAATAAAGTTTCATCCTTCATCTAATGGAGGAAACTAATATGAAGGTACATTACACTTTCTAGTTTCTCCTTTGAGACAAGAAACATGGAAAAAATTGTGAGTCTTACTACCCTCTAGTAGCTCCAATGAATAGGAAACTTCCCTAATCCTTATCAAGATTTTATAAGGTCCATAGAAGTGAGGCTTATTTTTTTAGACCTACTTTCCTTCAAATAAGATTGTTTGTATAATTATAATTTCACAAACACCATGTCTCCAACCTCAAATGTTCTCTTGATCCTATGGTAGTATGCATAGATCTCATGTTGAATACGAGTTTTCTAGATAATTTTCTTGAGTGACTTTAGAATGTATTGGCTCTATCTAATCAAATCACTAGCTCCAAATACATTACTATTCAATAGAATGAGCTCAAAAAAAATTGGGCTTCATACCCATACAAATCCATGAACGACATCATCTTGATTAAAATTTGTGATAAGTGGTGTTATAATAGTTCTCCAAATGAATTCATTTTGTCCATATATTTTTTTATCAAAAATATAATTTCTCAGATAAACTTAGACCCATTTATTTATAATATCCTTGACTATCTATTTGTGGGGGGTAGTTGGTTCTATGTGTGACCTCATCTCCTACCAACAAAATGAACTCTTTCCAAAATAATCTTAAGTTCCCAACTACCTAGATATCACTCACAATACTCTTGGTTAGTCCATGAAGATTCAATATTTTCTTAAATAACATATCAATAACTTGTGCTACCTTAGAGTATAAAGAAATAGGAAATAAATATGCATACTTCATGAATCTATCTACAACAACATATATGTAGTCCTTTCCTTGGAACTTATGAAGTTCATTGATAAATCAATTCAAATACTTTCCAACTTTTGTCATGGAATAGGTGAGGGTTGAAAAATCTCTATTGGGGATGTTTTCTCTATTTTATTCTTTTGATAAATAATTTATTCCTTGATATAACTAAGGAAATCATTCTTTAGTCCTTTCCATGTGAATATCTCCCCAATTTTCTTATAATTCTTTAAATACCCAAGGTGACTTTCCAAGGGAGTATCATGAACTAATCTCAAAATATTTCCTTTCATTCTTGATTCTAGCACCGATTAAATTATTCCCCTATAGATAAAGAGTTCATTATGTATAGTATGTGCTTGCCATCCAACAACCTCCCTTCCAATATATCAACTATAAATATATTCTTAGAATATTCTACAATAATTTCATCCCTCCTATCAATAAAGATGTGAAACATTGAACATAGAGTTGGCCTTCTAGATAATGCATCAACAATAATATGTTTGTTCCCTTTAACATATTCAATGTCAAGCTTGTACACTTAAATTTGTATTACCCACTTTTATTTTCATTTATTTAAATCCTTTTGACACATCAAGCTATTGTGATCATTCTTGACCATAATTTATAAATCGACCACCCACCAAGTATTGTCTAAATTTAGTTAATGTGTGCATAATATCTAGTATTTCCTTATCATATATAGAGAATCACCTTTCCACATTTGTGAATTTTTACTCTCAAATACAATTGGTGTTTTTTCTACATAATTATTGTTCCAAATCCTTCTCCTTATACATCTCATTCTAAAATAAAAGGAAGGGAAAAAATAAGAATAACTAACACAAGACATGAATTCATCACTTCTTTCAATTTGTCGAATGTTCATTGTGCAACCTCATTCCACATAAAGTCCCCCTTCTTAGTTAGATTAGTCAAGGGGGTGGTCAACTGAGAGAACCCCTTAACAAATTTTCTATAATAGTTACAAAGGTCAAAGAATACTCATAGTTGTGTCAAGGTTTTTAGGGGAGGCCAATCTAAAATTGATTTGATCTTCCCCATAAGAACTTGCACTCCATTGCACTAATGATGTGACCCAAATATAAAATCTCTATCATGGAAAACTTATATTGTGAGTCCTTTTCAAAAAGAGTAAATGCTTTCATAATTCATAACACCTCATCAATATGTCATACATTCTCCTCCCACATCTAGTTGTAGGTAATAATATCATCAAATAAGACAAGGAATTTTTTTATTAATTCTCCTCCCATATATAGAAGTTCCCTTGTTACCATTTTGATCTCCTCATTATGCCTACTATGATGGTGATAGGGAATAGTATTGATGAGCTTGGTACCCTCCTCCAACTCAATGACATGATCAAAGTTTTTGTCCAACAATCTCCTCAGAGGAGTATTGCTAAAGACTCTTTTTTTCTTGTTCAAGATATTATCTACATCCATATGATATGATTTCTTACCTTTGAAGGATGTTGTCATAGTCACCAAGCACTAATCTACCCACAATGATTTCACATGATGAAATATTCTCTCCATTATTTTAGTAGATACAGTCCTTGGTTCTCTATTCATCATTCCTCAAAGTATCACTTATTTCCATTTAGAGTGAAACTTTAGTTTCATGGTCTAGAATTTTTATGATATCACCTAATGAGTGTAATCAGTAGATACCCAACACCATATATGTCTCATATGTTAACAATATAGAAATAATCATTCAAACCATATCCTCCCAAATTGAGTTTCAATTGAAAAATATTTTTGGTGCATTGAATAGTGAACCCATTAACCACCATTACATTGGGCACTTCAAAATCCTCTATTTTGAGACCTCACTTTGCCACTAGTCCTTTATCAATGAGATTATGGGTAACACTAGTTTCAATGATTATAGTAGCCATTTGTCCCCACAAAATTTCATGGATGTAGAAAGGATTTTACCTTAGAGTACCAAAGAATGTAGAAAGAGTAACTCCCAAAAAAAGCCCTTCCTCATTTGATTTTTCTTCTTCTTCTTCTTTAACTTATAGTTCAAGTTCTTCTTCACTTTGTGGTAAATTTCTTTAGATCCTAATTCATCTTTAGACCTCACCTCAATGTAATGCACCTATCCAAATCCAAGATATCTATACCTAGGAGAAGGAAGAAGCATAGTTCCTTCCTTCTCAACATGTTCCTCACCTCCATGTCTAGCCTTGATGGGAAATTCTTGGATTATTGTATATTTTAATGAAAAGATTTGTTGGAAATAAATTATTGCTTTGAAACTTATTCTTTGGCATGGAATTCTCTAGCACCAAATAATTCGTGATATCCTCTTATAGGGAAGGTAGTTCAAAACATTTGATCAATCCCTTGAGAGAATCAGTAAACCCTTCGAAGAAGAGCTATTCAACCTTCTCTCCATGATATTTGGCACCATTAAAAACAACTTCTAAATTTTTGTCACATATTTCTCCACTAAACCATACTAGTTGAATTAAGTCAATAATCTAAAGTAAACCTTGGTATCCTTCCAATCAAACCTCTCAATCATTAGTTTGCAAAATTAATCATATGAGTTGATGACTTTATGACCTTGAGCGATTAGTTTGTGGTATCACTACTTATGTACAATATCCTCCAAATGTAAGGTAGAAAACTCGATTACCTTATCTTTTGTAATAGGTTTGAGTTGATGAATTTATGACCTTGAGTGATTAGTTTGTGGTATCACTACTTATGTGCAATATCCTCCAAATGTAAGGTAGAAAAATTGATTACCTTATCTTTTGTAATAGGTTTGAGTTGATGAATTTATGACTTTGAGCAATTAGTTTGTGGTATCACTACTTATGTGCAATATCCTCCAAATGTAAGGTAGAAAACTCGATTACCTTATCTTTTGTAATAGGTTTGAGAGATAAGTGTGTATCTATCTTTTATGCCCATGCACAAGTCATGCATCTATTATATCCATTATAGGGAGAGAGATTCAACTTCCATAGAGCTTGTTGCACATCTCCCCAAAAAATTGCAATATAATATCATGTTTAAGGCCATTCAATACTTATTCATGTTCATAAAATTGGTGAGTGATATATCACTTCATATCTCCTTATTAACAAAGGTAAGTTGGGTAGGTCTTGCAATCGAATCAAGGATAATATTGTTTTGTTGCTTTGAGTGACATCAAGATTATTAGCCCCAAATATGCTTCCTTAACCAATTTATGTATAGGAGCATTCATATTATTGGTATATCTTATGAAGAACTTGTGCTATTATATAAATCATCAAATCAAACTTCCTTTGAGCCCAACCATTGGTATTTTCATCCATATTTGTTCTCCTTTCCCTTTCTGACATACTATTATGATTTATAACATATCATAAAGGAGGATATTTCATCTTTAGATTCTCTACAGACTAAATTTTTTTTTTAATTTCCCTTAGATGATATATAGTTTCTTTGTCATTATACTACATAAAATCTCAACATGCAAAGTTTAACTCTAGAAACATGGATTGGCATGATCACCAACTTTGATCCTACTATAATGTATCATTCTAAAATATTAAAGAAAATCAAAATTTTAACCTTCTATAAATACTTAATATTTGGTATAATAATATCATATTCTAATATTTAAATCAAATCTTAAATAACTCATGTTTAACGCATTGTTCACACATTATCATTTTCATCACATTCTAATTTGTAAACAATAAATAATCGGTATAACTCTTAATCTTTCTCTTATTAAAAATAAATATTGAATTACATCAAAAAATATTTTACATTAGAAATTACAACAACATTAAACTTTCATGTTCATACCCATGAAAACAATAAATCAAACCAATAAAATGCAACTAAAATTAGTGATCATTGAAGCTCCAACATGCCCTTTGAATGAAATCACTCTCTACTCAAAGGGGTTTCATCCTCTAACTATCGAAATAAAAGGGTTTTCATCCTCTAATCTCCACGCTTGAATACAAGTGCTCAATATTTTTTTGGATAAAGGATTTGTGTAAAGTAATCAATGACCCCCTTGAATGGATGAATTCACCCTTTTATATCCACCACAACAATAATAGGTCAGCCATAATGTGAGTTTACATCTCCAAATTTGAACAATGATCTTAGGCAAGAAAATACTACCTAGGAAAGTTGTGGCATCAAAGCATTGACCAATGATGACATTATGACACATGTTGAGATCTGGAAAGAAAATTGAACTAAAATTGGAAGTATTAGAGTTTGGAGGCTAGAAATACCACAAGAATCATACAAGTTAGGGCATTGAGGGTTGAGAAATGGGCATGTTAATAAGGGTAGGTTTGAAAATCTAACAAATACAAAGGAAAGAGTAGGGGAAGGATGGAAGGCATGACATGATGGATAAATCTAAAAATCTAATAGAAAGAGAGTAAAAATATAGTTGGAAGTAAATACATAATTAGAAGGGGAACTTCAAAAACTAACACAAACTTAGAAGAATATACCTAAACAAGACTCTAGAAAATAATAGAAAGAACACACAATAAAACATGACCAAGGGGGACACATGAAACAAAGAATATACCTACTATCTATAGACTTAGCTTAATTGAAAATGGGATGTGACACATGCCCATCTATCGATATGTTACATGTTTGTGCTTGTAATATGATTTTTATCTAGCTTTTGGGGCCTTCATTACCTTACTATTTGGGTATTTATACATTAATCCTATGTCTATAGCATTATTTAAGCCTCATCTCACTATATTTCCCATATATGGGCAACTGCGCTAATGCATGCTCTCATTACCATATCATGTAGTTGAGATTGCATGTTTATCATGTGTTTGGAAATGTCATATTCAATCAGTGAGATCATGCCTTCCCCATTATATTGTGCATTCTCATGCCTTGTCATGTTATAAGAGCCACATTAGGGAAACCATACCTTATCTCACAACTTTTTTTATCCATATTATTTACATGTTCTTGGAGTTATCTTATTATTGGGGACCTCATTCCTTACCAATACTATTGTGTGCTTGTGTATGAAGGTACATTAGGGTGTATTACTTCCCTATAATATTTGTGGTACCATGATTTTATCTCATCTTTTAGGGCTACCTTACCTTTCTTAGTTGCCTATACTAGGAAAAATTTATATACCTTCATTATTATTTTCAATCCATATGGTTTTCATGCGTATTGTTCAAGATATCTTAATACTCATTTTTTGCATGTTACATTATGATACCTATTAATTTACATGATTTGTTTTCCTACAACCTTATTTATTATTACATTTATTTTTCATGTATTTATTTTCTCTCTAGTCTAATTCATTGCATTTGATGGGTGAAATCAATTAAAAGGGGCATATTCAATTGCTAATTCACTCTTATGTTCAGATTGTGGATAGTTACAAGTAACTATATAAAGATTCATTGCTATTCCTAGATGGATCTTGATCACATGAAATTTCCATGCTTGAAGTGTCATAGCATCCTACTATCATCACACTAGGTGGAGTGTTAACACACCACTTTCTATATATGTGACATTTTATAATTCTACTCTCTTTCTTATATTTTTAATATACAACACAACCAATTTGTAATTGTGCTTATATTTACTTGTGTGAAAAAAGCTACTTCTTGAACACCTTTTCTATATTTTGTTGGTCCCTATGAAATGTAAATGCTAAGGAGGAGGATCACACAAATAGATCAAGTTGGGTTCATTACTTTACATGGACCTCATATCCTTTTGTGTCTTAGAAAATGTACTTTTTATGCATGGATATGAATCGCCATATACTTTAAAACACATGCTCATTTTAGGATTCACACGCACCTTGAACTAGGGGAAAAATTTAATGGTGAAATTTGCATATCCATACAAATTTACATTAATTTTTGGACCCATTTTGATGGTTTATCTTAGTATAATTACATATCGACAAATGAATCACTCATGTAAAGTTGTGTTCATTCCCTAATCCTTTATCAATCTTCGTTCCACACATTTGACCTTATCATATAAATGTTTTCAGGTATCCCTATATATTTACCATCAATAACATTGTAATACCTTTTTTCACAAATACTTCTACACACTTACTCCTCGCCTCAAGATTCATACTCCTCACCTCAAGATTCACATCTCCCTATCTTGTTTTACTCCTATGATTTGTGGGTTTGCTCTTGTACCACATGGAATTGACCCTTCTGATTCAAAAAATTAAATTAAGTTTTTTGTAACTCTCACCTATTTTACTAGCCATTATTAGCTAGCTCAGTACACATTTACATGATTTCTTAAGTTGTGTTGGAATTTAAAGGCATTCAATGTGAAGCTAACTCATAAGTGTGAATTGAGTATCATATAAAATCCTAAGCATGACAAGGAGAATCATTCTAGAAACATTTTTAATTGGATCACAAAAATGGACCTTAATCTACATCAAAGCCAATTACGACAGGTCTACACATGTGATAATGGTATCTTCAATATTCTTCCATGATTGTAAAGTTGGTCTAATTAAGGGGGTTGAACTAAGAGAGCATTATTGTTTTGATATGATGATATCCCTAATATGTTTTTTTATTATCATCATTCCATGTGAACTAGTGGATATTAGAGAGGGGGAAACATTGTTTCCAACAATCTATAGTCACCCAAATCAATCCCACAAGTTTAAGAGCATTTCCATGTATTAGGCCAATGCTCAATCACAAGCATGACAACAATGAAATCTATGTTACAATTAATTTTTGTATATTTATTAGATTTACTAATTCCCAACTACTAATAACAAATATAGGTTAATGTGTGCTTTATTTGTATGCATTTTATTGGTTCTTTTTAGAGGCAAGTTACTTATACATATGTTGGATGAAATTCATTTTGAGACTACTGACCAATCAAATGAAAAATTAAACAAGATTGGAAAATCATGGCTCAAGACAATACTCTATATATTGTCACAAAAAATCATGGCTCGAGACAATACTCTATTTATTGTTGTCAATTTATATGAGTAAAAAATAAAGGTCTTTGTCTGGGTATGTGACTTGTCAATATAAGTGTTAAATTTAAGTGTTATTGATTGGTTGTTGCGCCATTATTCAAATGTATAGTCTCACAGTCTTATTATCCTCCAATTTTTGGAGTAGAAAAAAACTTGGCCAATAATCAAAATTTCTAAATATGTAGTATAGACAAGTCATAAATTTGAACATGACACAACTATATTAGGGGTGCATTTTATTGTCAAACAATATATATATGGTATTAAGTTAAAAACATAGTAGCCATATTTTTATTTAAATCAAAAGCATATATAGGCTAGAACAATTTTGTGAGTGTAAATTTGAAATTACACATGTATACACAAAACATTTAATACATTTATTGAATTCAATTGATCAATACACTACATGGATATTTGTAATAATATTTCAATTATTACATGTATATTAAGAGTATATTGTGATAGTTTTGTGTTGATTTGAGGATCAACAATTAATTCTAAATATTATTAAGTTGTCTGAGAAAGTGAATGCTCTTATTCTATTCAAGTGTAAGATGTGCATTTCTATGTTGCAATTGTCCCCACTCATCTTAACTCCAACAATTATTAATAAAGAAGGTTCACTATTAGAAAAGCCACATCTTCAAAACCTAATATTTAATTTAATTTTCCCAACACATGCAAATATTTTATTTATTTTATATTAGAATAATTACCAAAATGTATAAAGCATTTGTGATATTTATTGCTTTAATTAGTAGGCGTCTATTAGGAAGAAATCACACATAAAACCACCTACATAATACATTGAACACTACATACTCCAATAAGGGTAAAACAAATATTCACCAAACATATCATAGTGTGAGGAATACCAATATATTCGACATTAGAAGTAGAGTTGAGATTACTAAAAGTACTAGCATTCTAGTCTTTCCTCAACCTAGACATTATCTAGGTAATAAATCTTGTTTTTGATTAGGTAAGCAGCATTTACAGGGTGTTGTGCCCTTCACAAAGAGCTACAAGGGCCAATAGAGTCAAGACCAAAAAAGCATCAAAAAACACAAAGCCAAAAAACAAACACCATGGACCAACAACAAACAGACCAATAGCAGACTAACTGGCATCTTCCTAGTTCTTAGATAGGAGATAAACAACATCATCTCTGACCCATTCCTGACAGTCTTCAGTCTTTTTCATGTCCATCTCGTCCTTCATAACCGCTGACAGGGTATTAGTGACACAATGGACCAGCTTAACCATGAAGCAGGTCAAACCACAGATTTTTTTGTCCAATTTATCCAATCTTTCCTTCAACACATAGAGCTCCTCCCCTCCAACCGCAGTCTTTTTCGGTATCGACATGCTCAACATCCAACGGTTCTGAAGACTGAGAGGCTGAAACCTCCTTTTGAACTTTTCCCATGTCAGGAATGGATTTGGGTCCTCTAGCATGCTCCTCCTCACCCTCAGACCCCTCTTCAACCATGCTATCTTTGTTGTTCGACTGTTGGACTCTTCCGTATCCAAATCTTTAACTTGCACTTTTTTCCTGTTCTTGGCCATCCGACCAGAGCACTGAATGATGGCATCACAACCAATAACCACCATCTTTTCAACCACCATATCCCCCATAGAGTCCTTTTAATGTAACCAGGTAATAAATCTTATTGTTCATGGACCGTGTAGATTTTTTTTAATGTAAATTTTTTTCCTCAACCTAGATAATATCAAGGTAAGAAATGCTATTTTTTATGGACATAATAAGTTTTTCCAATGTTAAAAAGTTTAATCAAGAAATGAGTATAGAAGATAATATGATGAAAAATATTTTTTCAACAAGTGAAATAAATTATGGGAGGTTGAGAGAGAATCCAATCAGCTTCTAATCTCAAAATTATATCTACTTACATCATATAACATTAATTTGCAAACAGGAGCCTTATTCTCAAAAGACAGGAAGGATGAATGGTTGTGGACCAAGAGCCCTTTAGGATGTTTCTCTGTTAAAAATGCCTATGTGGAGTTAGAAAAACCTTTATTCGCCAATAGTGACTTCCAATGGAATAATGTTTGGATAAAAAATCTAATTCCTAAAGTCAACTACTTTTGATGGGCTGCTTCCCATGGAAAAATCCTCACTATGGATAATCTGGTTAGAAGAGGGCTCTAGTTTGTTAACAGACGTGTTCTTTGAAAAGAGGAGGAAGAGACAATTATGCATTTGTTCTTCCATTGTCCAAATTTCAAGAGAAATTTGGCCCTTCTTCCTTCCCTTACTGCTTACAAAATGTGCTTCTCCTCCTTCCCTAAAAATGTTTATTGAGAGTTGGTCCTTCTGCCCTTTCTCCCACAAAGTTATTAAGGATCTCTGGAGTCAATTTCCCCCCTTCGTAACCTAGGGGATTTGGAAGTAGAGAAATAAAAGGATCTTTAGGGAAACAACAAGAAATAGTCGTGACTTATGTATGGCTATTAAGAATCAAATACAGGAAAATGTGGAAGTTGGGGGATACAACTACTCTAAGGTTATGCCCTCCTATAAGAAGATCAAAATAAAGCAAATATGGGGCCTTAAAAAGGATCGTACCAATGTCAGTTGGTCTACTTACATAACAAGGAAGAATACTATTTGGACTACCCCTTAGATGGATTGGGTCAAGTGTAACTTTGATGATTGTTCTAAAGGAAACCCTGGGTTGGAAGGGGTTGGAGGTCTTATTAGGAATCACCTTAGGGACTGTATTGTTGGTTATGGGAAAAATCTTGGGATTTTCTCTAACAATAAGGGAGAGGATATGGCTGCTTGGGGAGGTATTAAAATTTTGAAAGAATTAGACTTCCAAAAAGTTATCCTGGAAGGAGACTCTGAGCTCATTGTTGATATATTGAAAGGTGATAGTGTTGTACCTTGGGAATTAAGAGATATTATGGATAATTGTAAAATACACATGCAATTTTTCACATGTTATAGACTTCAACATGTTTACAGGGATGATAACTACTTTGAAGATATTGCTACTAATGAGGCTTTAAAGTGTAATACTTGGACTCTTTGGGAGTATGGTATGTTGCTAGGGGAAATAAGAGATAGAGTCCTAAAAGAAAAATTAAAAAATGCTTATAACCAATAAGTATTGGATAAGGGGTGCGGCTCGTGTGATAATCAAATTATTTGGTGATAGGATGGACATAAATGTTAATAATAGAAAGGTTGGTATGTTTCACATTATGGAAAGTGATAAGGAGGTTTTCATCGGGGAAAAAATTAATGTGTTAATCATTTCTAAGTACCCCCCATATCACATGTATATTTTCAATGACAAAGATTTGGTCATTTCAAATGTTATTGGCATGTCATACATCCCTTCCCACCTCATTTCTGAGTTTCGACTCAATTTTGATAACCCAGAAACAATTATTAAGGAGATGGATAATCATTCCAAATATGTCCTTGGGCTCATGTATATGTTTCCTATCATCTGGCATATTTTTTTAAGTAACTTAAGCGACTTTCTTCTTCTCACTATCTACATTTGTTCTCTCTACAAGTTTGGCATGAGTTTCAAGGAGAGCTGTTGTTTTTTGGGGTGGAATGAAGAAGGGAACTAACCAGAAGAAAGGTCTGAAAAATATTCATACTTCTAAAATGGGAGGGCCAAGGAAGAGAACTAAACCCCCTAATTGTTCCACCCTCAAACAAAATTATGATCTTCAAGAGAATATTTGGAGGGGTTGGTATGGCTTCTTTCTTTGAAGCAATGCATGGTTATAATGAGAATTTGACCTCAAAGTTCACTACCTCATGGAAGGAGGGTCATGTTACTATTGGTGCGGTGAAATTTGAAGTGATGAATCAGTTAATAGATGAAGAAACTAGTTTGACTAATGAAGGTAGAAAGCTGGTGAAAAAAGTGGTGTCGATTATCAAGGGTTTGTGGAGAAATTCTTGCATGAAGGTGAGGTGCTAACAAGGTTTCAAAATGGTTATGCTCGACTTGACCTTCCTCCACCATTTGCCCTAGTCAGTATGTTTGTTATGTGTTACTTTACCTTATAAGGTAGGTATATGATTGTTCACGCCTATCATTTCCCCATTCTGAATCATAGTCATCACAATGATAAAATATGCCCTTTTATTTGCTTTCTTCCTTGTAGCAGAACATTAAGAACGGGGCTTCGCCACCTTTGCACCAAGGGCTAATGATGGCTTTGTATAAGTTTTTCCTTGCTAATAATCCACATGGTAACTCCTTGATTGTTAGAAAAGATAACCCCCTAGAAATGATGATGAGGAGGTTGTTATCCCCTGGTTGTTGAGAATCCCAACCCTGTGCCTAACACTAGGCCCCCTGCTCCTCGAATTGAACCTCTAGAGGGTAGCCCCTCAAATGCTACCCTTTTGTCTTCCCCCCATTCCAAATCCTCCACCTATAAATCTAAGCTAGCCTCTATTGAAAATTCTCTTGAGCTGGAACTACTCAAAGTCACTTTGGAGAAAAGGAAATACTCCCCACTACTTTTGGAACCCCCTAAAGTTAAGAAATTGAACAAAGATCAGAAAAACCCAAAGCAAAGTAATGTCATCACCATTACAGAAGACTCTAAAGGTCTTCAAAAGGAAGAGATGGATGAGGGGCAGGTGGGCATGTTGCATGGTGGTCGAAGATTGGTGAGATTGTCTAAGGTTGCTTCCTCTGATAAAAAAGATAAAGGTAAAAAGAAGGAAATTGAGAAAGAGGAAGAGGAAGAGGAACAACTTATTGTGGAAGAATTTGAACCCAAAATGGAAGAGGATAGTGAAGGAATGGATTGTGAAGACTTTGATTATGAGATGGATGAAGAAGAACTAGAGGAGGAGGAATATAAGGAGGAGGAAGAAGTGGGTGGGGACAAGGATCTTGAGGTGGTTGGGGGATGTTTGGGAAGAGGTTGACAATGCCCCTGGAGCTACTCTTTTTGGAGACACTAACATTGAATTTTTGAAAAGTAGAATCACTTTCTTGCAGGTACATTTTGAGGACATGGAAAAACTATCATTACCCTTATGAAGGTCATTGATGGGTTGATGTGCAAAGCCATGGTCAAAGCGGTGTTTGGTCAAACCAAGATCAAAAAGTAGTTGAAGAAGGTCGGGAAGCATGAAGACACGAAGGACCTGTCAAATGAAGCTGCCCCTGATTGGAGGGAATTTGTCTCTTGGATTGGAGACAATTGGGAGTTGATAGCTAATGCCAAATAATGGCTTTTGTCATATTGCTCAGTTTTTTGATATTTGGCTTTGGGTTCCCCTAGTTTTATGACTATCTTAAAACTCTGGTATCTCTAGTTGATATTATCGAACTGTTATTTTTTGATAGCTATGTTAAGGTTTGGGAATAGTTTGTTTATGGTTATTCTCTTCTCTGGCCTGCATGCCACTTTTTGTGTTAGTTTGTGGTATGCTTATAATGTTTTTGATTATACTTATATTGATCCTATGGATGCAAATACTAGTTAATTGTTATGGTCTGTGTGCCTCCTAAGGTTGCTTAATAGTATGTAGTCTAGATGTTTTTTTTGGTGCAGCTGGTGTTGTTTCCCAACCTATCACATTTTTGTTGCTTTAGCTCTTTTTGTATCTGATGAGATTAGGGCCCTTTCTTTGCTTATATAATAAAAAAAAACATTAATTTATAAACAAAAATGCCAAGAAAATTAGAATATTAATTAAAATAGTTAACTTATGACCCTTTTGTAATCAAAATATAAATATTAATAAAAAAATTTGACACTATATAGGTCCCCACCATTTATATGATAAGGAATTAAACAATGTGAACATTAAGACATGTCAAAGGCGTTGGAAGGAAAAGGAAGTCATTCAATATTTATGATGTTAATAATAGTAGGCACACCTCATTCCAAGGAAATTACACTTGGGATTCATGTGAGTCTCTTGGTGCAAATGACATGATGAAAATTTTTATCTTCAAGAGATGTACACCACAACTAGCCACTCCTTTACTTTAGTGAGGTCATATGAAAAGGAGGCTTCTTGGATGTTTGAATTTCCATTCTCTAGGAAGAGGGATTTGAAATGGACATTAATACCAAAAAGTAATAATTTTGAAAATATATTTTATAAATATAATGAAGTTTTATTTTGCATACATTTTCATTGATGCATGTTCCTTAGTTCTTATATCTCTAGTTGAAAGGACAAATTTATTAATAGATGAGTTAGACAAAGTGCTTGATAAATGACTCAATAGAGGAGTAAATGAAGCTTAAATCAATACACTATTAGAACTAGTTTAAGCCAAAGCAAAGATCTTCAATGAGCTAAGTACACTAAATAATGCTTTTAGGCCTCCACATGTTAAAATTACTAATATTCATTTTGGGAATGATATTTTAGTGGTAAGACATCTCTTGTCATAATTTTTAATTGAGAGACTTTTGAGTAGGAAAGCATATTGCTGATTTCAAATACAAGATGAAATTTTCCATTACCCCAAAAAAATTATGAGGAAGAATTTAATTAATAACATAAAGGTAGAGTACACACCAATGTATAATATGCATCCATTTATTTAATTACGTTAAAACATGGAGAATGCTTAAAATAAAAATAATTTCATAATAAAAACACAATGTATGGTTTATAAAAGCATATATTTATCCATTTCATCAATTATTTTAGAATGTATATTAGATAAATTGAAATGTATCACTCTTATCTACAAGCATGCAAAAATTTAATTAAGTTTAAATTGTTAGTGTGAAAAGAGGTATTATCAAACTAGTTATCTTTTAGCCTACTTAGTAGAGTCCTATTCGCACTACACTTAAGCTCACTTAGAGGTTATCTAGACTTTTGTCTCACCAAGTGTCCCAACACTTGTCTATACACATGTTTCATACTTGGAGGGATAGTTGGATTTTGACTCCTACCTTCTCACCTCTTCATCCTTGCCTTTACAAGCAAGGTTTGTTTGTACATTTTACAACACATCACATTTATGATATTTTCTCATTTTGCATAATGCTCATTTGTTGATTGTTTTAAGTTTGCAAGCACATCTTGGCTGCTCCAACAAGGTATTAGAGCAAGCTTGCAACTCCAATCCCTTTCTCTCATGAATTTGTGAGGGTCTTGGATATCAAATCTCAAATGATACCTCCTGGAGAAAAATAGACGTCATGATTACGCTCAGAAGGGCCAAGAGATGAATTTTTATACACTTGTTTTTTGGCAATAGAAAATTTTTGGAGGTTTTAAAGGCCCATCCATGGATGGCCATATGAAGGAAAATATGGATTCATATGGCCATACAGTCACAACATTGTATTACATCAGCAAGCTTCCTTGACCTATTTGCCTTGATTCTTGTGCATTTGTCTTGATATGCATGTTGTCTCAACCTCTATGCAACATTTTTTTTAATATATTTTTTGTTTTTTGTAGGGTATAATAATGCATAGTGATGAAGTCAATAGTCAGCCTATGCAATACCTTGTTGATGTCAGCACTATGCATTCAAAACCACCTATGCCCAAGATTAGCTATTTCCAACATTCAAAGGGTGGTTTTTGACTTTTTGAGCAGTTTTTGAAAAAAAAAAAGTGGTTTTGGATTATTCTAGTCATGAGGAATATTTTGATAGAATTTTGGAATATTCTATTATTGATGTCATCATGACATTAGCATGACATCATCATTTTTCAACCTCAAGTTTTCCCCTTCACTATTGGCTTGTTTCAATTTTGGCTCAATTTCAAGATCCTTATTCTCAAGCATATGGATGTCTTTTTGAGTGATTTTTTTCATTTTACATATTTATTTTATCCTCTATCCAATGTTATGATTGTTTTTGTAGTATGATGTATGAATTTAAAAAAAACTAGATTCTCGAAAGACACCCTACATAGTTCCCATTTTTGGAATTTCAAAGGGCTTGTTTGGGCTCATGCAGACTCCTTTTTGTATCCCTTTTTTGAACCTGGGTGATTTTTTGAGCTCTACATAGTGGTGATGTTAAATTTGCATGAATTTAGTATTTTAAATTTTGGGTATACCTCTTTCGAGGTTTTATACATCAAATCCACTTTGTGGAATCTATAATGCACTAAAATAAAGTGGCATATCACTATATCATTTTAGGGGAAAATTCTTTGAATAATGGGGGTTTTTATTTTCTATTTTTGTCATTTTCTTGAGGTTTGAAAGGAATAATTGATATATGTATTCATTGTCCACCTCATGACATAAACTTGTTATAACTCAAAACTACAAATGAATTTGTAAATGCACTCATATAAAGTGCCACAATAACTGAATGTGTGTTCCTTAGGGAGATAATTTTATAATTACACTAAATTATAAAGTGTAATGGGGGTTGTGTAGTACCTTATTTTTTCATCATAACAATGGATCCTCATGATTCTCACCTCATGTGTGTGTGCCTTGATGTACACCCTTTTTTAGTTTCTTATACATCTTTTTGGACCTGATGTTGGGTCTACATTCTTGTGAACACTTTTGTGCTTGATTTTAACTAGTCTGCCAATACCACTTCCTCGTCAACATGAAAGGGGGAATTATCACAATTTTTTGCTAATTCTTCCTTGGTTTCAATGGAGCAATGGAGGAACCTTAGTGGAGCTAAATGGACTTCACAAATTTTTGGGGGGTCATACAGACTTACTCTTTTTATCTCTCCTATGGGGGGATTATTTCAATGGATCATATTT
>VDFB02360632.1:0-14241 GCA_007258455.2 Sequoia sempervirens | reverse complement strand
TTCTATGGGGATGAAAGACCTATCAAACTCTGTGGTGACTATGATCATGAGGAGCTTCTTGAACCCTGGGACAAAATTTTCATGGTCATGATGAAATACTTCATGCTTGAGGGGAGATTTGGTGTGTATTATTATCATCATTTTCCTTTTCTCAATCACCTTAGAAATCATAACTATATTTCAATTCCATTTTTTCTTTTGCACTCTCTGGAAAATATGGTGAATGATGTGGTTGAAGCCATGAATTTTGGTAAGAACTTTACCATTATGCACCAAGGGCTCATGTTTAGATTGTACCATTTCCACCTTGCCCTCTGCCCTCAGCCCATTATTGTTGAAGAAGCCCCTACCTCGTCTAATCTGTCGTCTACTAGTATTATGGATACCCCTAGCCCCAGTAAGAAAAAGTGTATCAAGAACCCTACTTTGAAAGCCCCTCCCCAGGACACATCCCCTAATACGAGGCCTAGTATTAATAAAAAGGATAAGAAACACAATGCCCTGACCACCAAAATTAAAGCCAAATATTCTAAGAAAACCAAGTTTCGATTGCAGCAAATCGACTCGGACATTGAAATTACCAAGGAAACTAGTACTCCTCGAAGATCCACTAGACTGGTTACCAAGCAAGAGAAGAGCTCTAAAGAGGTCTCTAATTCAAATGACGGTTGGGATAGTGAGAATAAGAGCAAGGAGGAGAAGGTTGTGGAGGAGGAAGCCCTTTTTGCTTCTACTAGCAACTCCTCCCATGTCTCTGAAAGTTTAAAAAAGGGTTATTTGGGTCCTTCCAGTTTTAGGGCTAAGGAGGTTAAGACTAGGGCCTCGAATATTGTGGAAGGTAAGGCCCCCATGGAGGAAGCTCACAGAAAGCAAGACGTTGTCTAGGAGGAGGTTGAAAAACGTAAAAGAAAAATGGAAAACCTAGAGAAAAGGCTTCATGATGTCACCCATTTCGCCCCGAAGATCATGCACAGATCTGCCACCACTTTGTGCCTTTTACAAAAGTAAAATTCCATAGAAAAAGCTGAGGAGGATGCTTCCTGCAAAGAACTTCTTAAGTTCCTCATTGAAGACTGGGCTACGATAACTCTGATCAAACCATGCAGCAGAAAGAAGGATTAGAGACGCGAGATGATCAAAATTTTGTTTGGGTCTAGCCTATCTGGCCAACATTTCTTTTTGTTTTTTCTAGGGATAATTTCATGGTTTATATGTTTTATGCTGACTGGTATGAACCCTAGAGGTCATTGGTTAAGATTGTTTGAAATCATGGTTTCATGATGGACATTAGTATTAGTAAACTCTATAGCTCGGCAAGATACACTTTTTATTTTGTTGATGCTAAGTGGTTGATGGCTAGATTGTCCATGGTGTTTACTAGTTATATTGTAGCTCTGATGGTGATTTTGTTTTGGTTTTTGATATAGACTATTTAGGGTGGTTGTTTTGGTGTTTTGACCTTGTTGTTTGTGTGTTGTTGATGGCCTTTTGGACTTTGTACTAAAGGGATAACACCCTAGTTTTGCTACTTTTTTATATCAAAAACAAAACTTAAATCTCTATTTTATAATAAATCAATAACATATACAATTTAAATTAAAATTTATATAAAATAAATTGAAGTTTAATAAACTAGTAAACTTCAATCTTTCAAGATTTGGTGATATCAAAAATCATAAATTAAAAATAAATCAAATTGTCTAAAATATCTATGAAAGCATTTTCCATTAATACAGATACATAATTATGCATACTAAAATAATAAGATTGTGCAACTAAATAGGTTGCAACCAAAAGAATTTAATATGTTTGTATGTGTTATGGTTTGTTGGCCTTCATGTGTGTAAATATTTTCAAATGCATTATCTATAAAATTCTAATATACGTGTAGTTGGTGCATGTGATTATTATATGATGTTTCTTAAAATAAGGTTGCTCAAATGTATACATATCCTTTCACATATATCTTCTAAAGCAATCTATTATAGTTTATATTAGTTTATGTAGAAAAGGCCATTCACCTTTTATAGATATCTAGAACTAGTTGGAAAAAGTAGAATATTAAAAAACACAAACTTTTTGAGGGGTATTAATAATCATGAAGGTTAAGTTGGTAAAGGTCTAAGATTAAATTAAATATTTTGATAAGTCTAAATAAATCATAAATATATTGGATGAAAGATAGAATGTCAAGCCATCAAATTTTAGAATAAACTTTCAAATAAAAATGAGATTTAAATAATAAGTATATAATTAATTATTTAGAACTGCTACATTTAATTTAATTGTGGATACTATTTCATGTCTAAAATTATATTTCTAAATTTAGGTGTAGGAATGACATTCCCACATGAAACAACAAAATTTTAATCACGATGAATTTCTCTAGGTGAGTGAATTGCTAGTGGTGAATTTTTCCTTGGTGAATTTGTCTCCTGCCAGTGGTGCACTTGATGGTATGCGTGAAGACTTTCCTAGAAGCTGTGTAGAATATATTATATGTTTTGTAAGTATGTATTAAATTTGAAATATAATAAAATAAAGCATGAACTTTCCTAGGCTGTGTAGAATATATTATATAATTGTAAGTATCTAATAAATTTGAAATATAATAAAATAAATATATTTTGAAAAAATAAAATATGATTTATATTTTTCACTAGAAAATATTTTGATTAATATTCATTTCAAATATCAAGATATCAACAATGTCCATCAAATATTTGATGAAATGTGTACTTAACATTAAATTTGGCAAGATTGTTGGATATCATTCTTTGTGGAAATATATTCTCAAATACAAGAACATAACCCACAAAGTTTATATTTATACATATATTACAAATACAACAATATATAGATGTGCATAAAGTGTTTTTCATAATTCCTAAAAGACACATGCTTATGGATTACTATGATTGTGAAATATGTTAAACTTGGAAATATAGAGGTTGACAATATGTTTGAATAAAATACAGTCACATGAGACATTTTTATTATACTTAATGACATCACATTATTTGAGATATTTTGTCAAATAATTCATTTCTTTGAGAATGCTTTGATATTTTAAATTAGCACAAATTGTAAAATATAACCTATGATAGATTTTTTTTATGTTAGTGTGGATGGAGTATATATTATCTAACCATTTTTCCTCTTTGGTCCTATTCATGTTAGTTTATTTAAGTTTTCTTAGGACATTCTTAGGGTATTATCACTTTATGTCTCAAGTCATAAGTTTAAGACATATGTCATAATCTTATGTTGTCCTATGTCTCATATTAAACCTATATAACCAAGGGGATCTCATTATAATCTCAATCAATAATATTCATGTACACATTTTTTATGTGTATTTTAATGGAATAATATTATTCTCACATGTTAGGTCTCTCTCACACTTTCATCAAAGCTCCTAGATCTTGGGTAGTTATCTTCATAGCTGAATTTTGCATGGCATACAAAATTTTATACTAATTTTTACATGGTATCAAAGCTTTTAGATTGCTTCTTGTCAATATTTTTGAGATATCTAGGTTGCATATCTTGGTTTCTCTTAGAAAGTTGAGTATTTGCTTCTCTTGAATCATATGATGACTTGGAGAATCATAAAAACGTGATAAAAATATTAGATTTTGAGGGTTTTTCTTTGTGGTTTTGTAGTATGGGTTCACTTTGGAGCATGTTAGTGCACATCTAAGCTCACCATTGAGTTCAAGGTGTCCAAAAAAGTCATTTTGGATTTTTATTATTTACAAACTAGACATTAGAGGTTGAATCAACAAGGGCTTGAAGTTGTGAGGTGGTTGTCAAATCAAGAAAGTAGATACATTTTTGGGGCATTTTGGGTCAAATATGACTCTTCCATCATGTTCAAAAGGCCCAAGAACCCAAGGTTTGACTATCAATTCATCAAATTTGGACACCTTTTCCTAGATTTGTTAGGGAATAGTTCATCTCCTTGGTTGTGTAAAGTATATAGTAGTAAATATTATTTATGTAGTAAAAATATTGTACTGCCTACATAGATAGGTATCATTTGGTAAGGGAGGTAAATTAATTATTTTTTAAAATATTTTTCTTATAATTTGAAAAAAATGTAGTAGGGTACCCTTGCATAGTTCACAGGGTATATGTGTGCCATGTGGCAACCATTTAGTGGGGTCCCTACACCAAAATCTATGTAGTGGTATATAATTCATGCCACCATTGGTGCCCTACACCCCACCATTACAATCATGGCCCACAACTAGTAGCAAATATCAAGAAGAATATTTTAGTCATATGTCACCACCAAATAACATTTGACTACCAATACCACCCTTCTACACCAAAAAGCAATTTTCCATGGTACATAAGTGGTCTCCCATGTAACAACAAATGCTTTTTTCTTCCCATAGTGGTTTTGAGAATTTTATGGTGATTTTAGTGACATGGGGAATATACCAACACCCACAAAGAATATTCTACATGTCTTTTATTGTTGACATCAACATTAATTATCATAATGTCATCAAATTCTTCCTCCCAGCCAACATCCTACTCTATCAACATTTTGGTTTCGGTACTTGATCTTCAAAAGCTCCATTCTTAGTCATATGGGCTTTATTTTACAAGTAAATTTTCTTTTATTTAGGATAAAATTTTATGAGATTTGTAGTGATTGACATATTTTTTATTTTGATTCCTATATTTTCTAGAAATTGTAGGTTCTCACAAGTTTTATTTTGCAATTTTCATTTTGGGAACTTCAAGGACTCTATTTGGGCTCATATGACAATATTTTTTGGTTTTTTTTTAAAGTGTATAATTTTTTTGTACTTCATGGTAGTGTAGTTAGATTAATCTCATTCAAGTGAGAAAATTATACTTCATTTCTATTGCCAAATTTGACATCTATACACTTAATGCCTCACATTCAAAAAATCCTTCATGTTGTAATACTATATTCAATTTGTGGGTCTTGAATTTTGGTAAATTTTCTAAAGGTTCCAATGTTAAAAGGTGGAATAGTTGTAGATGCCTTTGTTAAGTTTATTTAATAATTATTGGTAAGAGTAAAGCTAACGGGAGGATTCTTAGCATCAATAGGCTTTAGGAGGATCTCTTTAAGGTTGAAAATGATCTTCACAAAAATCCTGTTATAGAAGAAAGCTCAAGATGTCAAATAATTTTTTAAGTGTGATAAATTTTATAAGATTAGAGGTGTAAGGTATAGATTAAGGATTATATGGTTACATTTAGGTGATATGGGCTCTAGACTATTTTTTAAGTCTATTTATTTTAAGCATAAAAGAGAGATGATTGATTTTGTTGATATTGTTGGTGCGCTTATGAAGGAGGAAGATGAGGTCGGAGGGAGATTTCAATTTTTTTTATGGTAATCTATTTTCTTTGGTAAAATTATGCTATTGTTTCTAATGCTAGAGACATTATATCTAAGGTTGTTCCAGATACAAGTTGCTTATCAATTATGATGTTGATTTGGAAGTCGATCTTTCTTTGGATAAGGTTAAAAATGTTATTTTCTAGTTGAAGAAGGATAAGGCTTTTGGTTAGGATGGATTTCATATTGAGTTGTAAAAAGTATATATCAAGTAGACTAGTAAATCTTATTTAAGTTTTATAGAGAAGCTATTATTATGGGCTCCCTTAGTAGTGATATTAATAAAGGTGTTATTAGGTTATTACCAAAAGAGGGTGATCCTACTCAATTGAAAAAGTAGATACCCATAATTTTTTTTTGATGTGTCTAATATGGTCTCCCCTTCCTAAATTAGAGACTTTATTTTTACCCTCTTGAACCTTATTTGTTTGTTACTTCTATTGAAACCATTCATTCTTTGTTATGGGATTGCTCACTAGGGCCCTCAAAGAAAGGGTTGAATTTTCTATTGAGTGACTTAGTGGTTGAGTTTTAATTTATATACAATTATACTCTCTTTTTTTATATGAATGAGCATAATTTTAATAATTTGGCTAATACATTAGATATATTATGTGGCCTTTGGCATTAAAATTACCTTGCATAAATAATGTATTCTTAGATGGTGTGATAATTTCCCTAAATGGTTGTGAAATAAAGGTTGTAAATGTTTGGATACTAATGAGGTTGTCAAGTATCTTGGGATCCCATTTCTTTATCCTTATTTAAAAGATATGAGAAATATATAAAGCACAATAGTTAAATCAAGTTAAGTGGAGTAGTAAATTTTTATCCTTGACATGCAGGTTTTAGGTGTATCAAAAGTTTTTTTTCTCTTTCTCCCTATATTTATCCTCTTATTGGCTAGTGTTCTTTGCCAATGTGAATTTTTTGAATAAGCTCATAAGGGGATTTCTATGGTTTATTGGTAAGTTTAACAAAAAAGAGGCATGGTGTATCTTGGGAGCATTGTGTTAAATCAAGAAGGTTGGGATGATGTAATTTAGGATATATTTTTACAAGTGATTTCTCTTGTTGTTAAGTATGTCATTAAGGCTATTAATGGGAATGAGCCTTGGAAATAAATTTTTAGATTTAATCTAGCAAATTATGTTCCTAAATTTAATCTTAGTTGGAAAGGTTTATTTTTATGGGATGTTGTTTTTGATAATTTTGATATTTAAACCTTTTGGTTCCATTATCTTTTATTTTATTTAGAAGGGTTAGATTTATGTTAAAGGTTTTACTAAGGACATGAGGTATTATTTCAAAAATTATGACAATGAATGTGGTTTTGGATCTTTACAATGGGCTCTTGCGAGTAAACATTCTCTCTTTGCTTCTATGAGAGGCTTCTTTGCTAGATTTTGTAACAATATGAGTATCAATCCCATTGAAAACTTGGTAGATAATAGGGTTTTAATGCAATGGGGGCTATTAAGAATAATTTATGTATTCCTAATCAACCCACAAAGACTTACACAATGTTTAAAGAAACTAAATTATTTGGTAATTATCATCACTTTGTGTCCCCTTGTATTCTTTATAAATATAAACAATCTCATAAATATAAATGGGTCAATTATAATCAAATATATATTTAGTGGTTGTGGTTCCCCTTTCGTGGACTTCAATCAAATACCCATTCAAAAAATCCCAAAAATAGTTAAATATGGGGGTAATTTCTCCTTTTGGTTCCTATTGAGCATGAGGCCCCAACATGAACCTAGAACCAAGTTATGGGTTCCAAGTTCCTTTCTCCTCCTACTACCCTCTCCTTCTAGTTCCTATTAGGCCTTGGACCTTGACAAGAACCTATAACCAAGTTCTTAGTTCCTTCTTCCTCCCACTCCCTACTTCATTTAAGTCCCTATTGGGCCTCAGGCCCCAATAGGAGCTTGAAACCAAGTTCTTGGTTCCAAGTTCCTTTCCCCTCCTACTTCTCATTGCCTTAGGTTCCTATTGGGCCTTAGGCCCCAAAAGTAACTTAGAACTAATTTATTGGTTCTGTGCTCCTTCCACTTCTTATCATGTGCCAAATTCTTCCAATTTCAATTTTGACTTCTCTCATAGGGTTGATGCTCATCGAATCATTCCTTCTTCACATGTGCAAGTTCTAAGCACTTATTGGATTGCTAGTTCTTCTAAGTTTTGGTTTTAGGTTTTGACCAAAACTCAAGACCCAACAAGAACCTAGAACTTGGTTCCAAGTTCTTGGTTTCACCCAACTCTTACCACCCATCATGGTTTCTCCCCACGACCCAAAAAATGCTATTAATGATGCAACAACTCTCATAACTACTAGATTTTGATTTATGGAGCTATATATAGAGTTTTAAACATAAAATTTATAGATTCTAAGGAGAAAAATGGTATCCATGCTTCATTTATTAGATTATGACTCCTTTTAATCAAGAGGTCATCCTTGGTCAATATTCTTCAACATATTTCATGGGGAGTTTTTCACTTCAATCCACGAATTCATCAATGTTGAGGCATGCCTATGGTGTCAAGAATTTTTTCTCACACCTCTAACTTGGATCTCTCTTCTTGTGCTAGGGTTTCATCCCTTGCCATGTGATCTCTCTTCTTGCTCCTCTTTTGGGGGTTTCAAAGCACTTTGTGTTCATTTGAAAAGGGTTCTTCCTCAATTTCTTTGGAGAATATATGTATTTTACATCTCTACAACTATAAATTGGATTCATGCCTCTATATCAATGGAAACTACTACTTTACCTCTTCTCACTTCTAATGTGTTGAGTACAACCTCCTTACATTCATGTTGTAGACACTAAAAATTGTCCTAGGCCTCAGACTCTTAGATTCTTCATCATTTCCCCTTTCATTCTTCATAATTAAATAATTTTTAATTATTTAATCATTTTCTAATGTCATATGTCTTTTTATTTTTTTAAAAGAAGGGGTAAAAATTTATTCAATCAAATCCAAGATACAAAGCATAGGCCAGAGGCCCACCAAATCAGGAATACAACCAAAAAAGCCAACAACAACACTACATATTTCTGTCATCCAATAATAATCTCTCCAGGGTCCCAAGATAACCAGAAGATAACTCATCCCGTCCACTAATATTCCAGCCCTCCCCATTCTCCGAGGCCCACTTCGCCAAGCAATCCGCCACTTGATTCCATTCTCTAGGGATGTGACAAAAGGAGACAGAATCCAAGGAGCGACATACACTTAGAATCTGTCTGACCACTGAGGCTAATTGCCAATTAACATCATCCAATCTCTGGTTGTTCAACATATCCACAACAATCTGAGAATCCGACTCATAGATAATCCTCCTCCAGCCTAAAGAGCAGCCACGCTCAACAACAATCTTAATAGCAAGGGCCTCCATCAGATTATTAGAGTGCTACCCTTTGTAAACAGAGAAGAAAAAACAACAACACCATCTTTACCTCTACCTATACCACCAACACCAGCATGTCCAGGGTTCCCCCGAGAAGAGCCATCCGTATTAATCTTCAGGACCCCAACCGGGGGGGCATCCACCTCCCATCACGACAAACCCGTTGCTTGCCATGTCGGATCTATTTCCAGCACTGCATCCCCTACTATTATCCCCTAGGTTCAAATCCCTCATAATAGCATAATCACCAGGATCAATATTATCATCCATATCACACTTAGCAGAAATAGTTTCCTGAAGCCTGCTAATAATCTTCTTCCACAATTGACCACTTCCTAACTTGGAACCACAAAAAACTCTATGATTCCTTTCCAGCCAAAGGTTCCAAAGAATGAAAATAGGCCCAACAGCCCAAGCCACCTGTAGGAAAGAAGTCTTCGCAGGAGGCCTGCCCAGGCTCTCCCAAAACTCTATTAGGGAGGAAGCATGAACACAACCCTGATGCCAGGCCTCCCACCACTTGTGCCATATTTCTCTAGAAAAAGGGCAATGAAAGAACAAATGGGAAGAACATTCCTCATTGCGCGAACAAAGGAAGCACATAGAAGGCCCATGAAAACCACGCTTGCGGAGATTCTCCCAAGTGAGACATTTCTTCTGAGCAACCAACCATAAGAAAAAATTGCACTTGGGCCAAGAGAAGTTATTCCAAACCTTCTTCCACCAGGACACCTCCGTAGGACCATGTAAGTTCTTGTCAAGCACACATAGCCTTGAGCAACAGTAAATTTACCTTTTGGGCTGGGACTCCAAGCCAACTTGTCCCTCTCATTAAGGGAGCTGCAAAGCCTACCCTCCAAGACTTTAAACAGAACAACACGATCCTCATCAGAGCCACCCACGGGCCACTCCTGGGGATCCTTCTAGCAGGACACCTCCACCTGACCAATACGCTTGACTGTTTTAAAATGTTCCACCTTAATCCATCCAGCATCAGAGAAGATATGGTAAAGAGGCTGAAGCTGAGGGAAACTAGAAAGAATGGGGGGGTAGCCATCCCAAGAGTCCTGCCAGAACAGAGCATCAGAGCCTCTATTACAGATCCAGAAGAGACCATCCTTAATAAGCTGGGCTCCCTTCTTCAGAGTATCCCAAATACAAGAGCCTTTTCCCAACAAAGCAAGTCGCGACACATCTTGGCTCTCAGCACCAGGTAAATACTTGAGAGCAAGAATCTTAGCCCAATCCTGATCCTGACTGTTGCACCATCTCCAGTACAGCTTGGCCACCAAGGCCGTGACCACAAGAGCCATAGACCTGAGACCAAGGCCCCCAGCATGCTTCGGCCTGCAAACGGACTCCCACCTGACTAAACTCCACTTCGAAGAGAGAAGGTTGCCCGACCAAAGGAATTTCCGAGAAAGAGCATCAAAGTCCCTCACAAAAGAGGAAGGGGGAATCTGCACACAACACCTATAAATGGGAAGAGACTGCACCACAGTCTTTAGGAGAATCACTCTCCCAGCAGAAGAGAGCCATCTATAAGTCCAATGACTAACCTTACTCCGGAATCTATCCAAAATCCCCTGCCAAAATTCTCTGCCCTGAGAACCCAAAGCCAAAGGAATCCCAAGGTACATCAAGGGAAGAGAACCAATCTGGAATCTAAGAATCCTAGCAATCCTGTTCTAAATAAGCCGAGGAGTATTAAAGAAATAAATGGAAGATTTATCATCATTAATACTCTGACCAGAAGCTTTCAAATAGATGTCTAAAGCTCTCGTGAAATGTAGAGCCTCACTAATTCTAGCCAAGCCCATCAGCTCAGTGTCATCCACAAACTGAAGATGAGAGTAGAGAGGGAGATTAGTGTTCCAGGTCCAACCTTGTATAAGACCTTGCCACACCTGAGATTTAATAAATCTGCCGAGACCTTCCACCATAATAATGAAAAGATAGGGAGATAAAGGGTCCCCTTGCCGGAGTCCCCGAGAAGCACTAAACAAATCTGAAGGTTCCCCATTAATAATAACAGAAAAGGAGGACGAGGTCACACAACTGAGAACCCAATTCATCCACTCCTCATCAAAGCCAAAAGCCAAGAGAATTTTCTGTAAGAACTCCTAGCTCACTCGATCATAAGCTTTAGCCATGTCAAGTTTAATGAACATAGCTTTCTCCTTAGAGGAAGCCATATAATGAATAGCCTCCATAGCTATTACAACACCATCAAGATTTTGTCTTCCTTCAACAAAGCCACCCTGCTCAGTAGAGATCAAAGCACCAAGGAGTGGCTTGAGTCTCTCAGCAATCAACTTAGTGATGATCTTGTAGACAACATTGCATAAAGCAATAGGCCTGAATTGGTCCAACCGATTAGCTCCCTCATTCTTAGGTATGAGAGCCAAAAAAGTAGAATTCAAAGTCTTAAGCATTTGTTTGTTCCTATATGATTCTTGAACCACCTCAAGGAGATCATACTTTATTATTTCCCAGAATTCCTGAAAGAACTCAATCGGGAAACCATCAGGGCCAGGAGCTTTACCTTTTTTCATACTAAACACTACTTTCTCCAATTCAGGTAACAAGATTGGACCTAAAAGAGCCCCATTCATCTCAGCAGAGACTAGGTGGGGAATACAATCCAAGATAGCCCTTTCTTCAGTCCTAGCTACAAGATTCTCCCTAGTAAAGAGATTTGAAAAATAGTTGACAGCTTCCCTGGAAATTTCTTCAAAAGATGAAAGTTGGACCCTATCCGGTGAAACAAGAGAGGAAATAGAGTTCCCCTGCCTCTGAGCCTTGACTGAGTTATGAAAAAATGTCGTGTTCCTATCTCCCTCCTGAAGCCAATCAATACGAGATTTATGCTTCCAGAAGATCTCCTCCTGAAGCTCCCATTCTACTAAACCTTTAAGAGCCAAGGACTCAGCATTCTTGAGATCAGAGGACAACCCCTGGTCTCGAATCTGACGGGTAACACTATCCAACTTGGACTGAGCCGCTATCTTCTGAGCATGCAGGTTCCCATAACACTGTTTATTCCACCTCTTCAGCTTGTACTTCACATGTTGAAGCCTCTTACTAAAAGTAAACATGGTCGTCCCATGGGCAGGCCTCCCTTCATACCACCAATCCAACATAAGATCCTGCAGAGATTGATCTCTTAACCACATCAATTGAAATTTGAAAGATGGCATTTTGGTGACACCATAAGGGGAGATAGAGAATTTGATAGGCCAATGGTCAGAACCCCTCCAATCAAGAATTTCTGAACTAGTGGTCCACCTGTTGTGCATCCAATAGCAGGATACCAAAAATCTGTCAAGCCTTTCAGAAATAGCCTCAACACCACATCTCCTATTATTCCATGTAAACACACCATTGATTGGCTTCACATCAATGAGATTCAGGAAACCAATGTTATCTCTAAGTAGATTTGAAGAAGGGTCCAGCTTAGCTAATCCACCACGTTTTTCCTCCAAACTTATAACCGCATTAAAATCACCAGCCATAATCCATGGGAGAAATGGGTCCAGAGACCGGATGAAACTAATGTGAGCCCAAAGCTGTGACTTACTTGAAAGATCAGTAGGAGCATAAATATTGGAGAAAAGGCATCTTTCTCCAGTCTCAAAAATAGAGGCAACAAAAGTAATGGAAGACCGGCTAGAGATCCACCATAAGGGTGAAACTTTCCTTGGGTTCTAGAAACAAGCCACCCCCCCAGAACTGCTCAAAGCCCCCACCCCCTGCCAATAACCTTGGGGCCAAATACACGGGGCACAATTAGCCAATCCATCCACAGTAAGCTTGGTTTCCTGAATAAAGACCAAATCAGGAGACTGAGATTCAATTAATGTGCGAACAACCTTTTGTCTAGGGATGTTGTTCAACCCCCTTACATTCCATGATAAAACAATCATTTATGAGGGTGGTAGAAGTGGGAATCGATGGGTTTCACAGACCCAGACTTAACCAATGTATCACCCATAATTTTGACCTTCTCTTGATCAGTCTTCCTTCCACTCCTTGACGGTTTGTCTAGAAGCCCCTTCTTAAAGGGTTTTTGGTGCAAGCCTAAGGCAGGAGAAACCTTATCACCCTTCACAGGATCAAAGGTTCCCTTAGTAGCAGGGGGAACAGGAGCCACCACAACAGTACCCATCGGAGCCTGTGACTCCTGAAGATCTCCAATATCCTGAACTTGAGAAGGTAAATCCATACCCATCTGACCTACCTGTTGGTCCCCTGAAGATAAAATCTGATCCTCCTTCTTAGCATCCTCATCCTGAGCCTCAAGCTGACCTTTATCCACAGAAGAGAGCTCAACTGGAATTCCTTCCTCTTGGACTAAGCTATCAAGAGCCTCAAACCTATTAAAGGTGCCATCAGTCTGTCTATCCATCCAGGTTCTCTTCTTGCCTTTGCCTTTGTTACGGGACTTCACCCGAGTAAATCCTTCCTTATCAATAGGTCCATCAGACAAAGGAGCCTTCCCCTTGTCTTCCCTAAGAGGTCCAGAGGCATCCAAGGGGGAATATTTAAATCTGGGGCATCTGCGATGTAGATGACCATATTCGTGGCAAATTCTGCATCTAAATGGTAAGGTCTCGTAATCCAGTTGTTGGATCCAAGACGATGAACCCATGCAAATCTCCATAGAATCTGGTAATGGATTATTTAAATCAACTTCAGAAATACGAGCAAAAGAAATTACCTTGCGATCTTGAGTTTGTGACGTCGATCCCACAGGTTTCCCAAGAAGCAAAGAGATTGAATGAAGAATATCTTCCCTCCAGAATTCCAAAGGAAGCCTCGGCAGTCGAACCCACACTGGCACCCGTGAGGGGATCTCTTCAGCAGAGTTAAAGCCCATGTGCCAGGGCTTAATGAAGAGCCCCACTTGGTTAAAGAAATAAGGGCCTCCCTCAAAAGCCCTATTCTTGTCCGACATGCTTGAAAAGATAACCAGAAAATAGTTATTAGCCACTAAAAGAATCTCCATATCCCCTTCAAGGTTCCAAACCCGACGTGCCCAGGATTCCAGCATAGGTAGTGAAAGACGAAGGCCTAAAAATTTGCAAATAAGGGCATGATTGCACCAATATTCAACATCCTCTGAAACTTGCTCAGGTTCAATAACCAAGACAGTCAAATCTTTTAGATCTCCCAAGCATCCATTTACTTTTTATCCGAAACATCCCTTTGAAGAGGAGGACCTTCCCAGATTGGGGTTTAATTCGACCGCTCCGGCCATCGGCAATATAGGAGAAGATGGATCTATCATCTCCAAATCTGCTGATGATACATGATAATCAGCTACACCACGACTCTCCATAGCCCAACACGCCAAATCATCAACAAAAAGGAGAATGGGATGGAACAGGTGACCCACAGATTCAAACCACCGCACACCTCCCGCTAAGAACACCCC
>VDFB02360631.1:0-22799 GCA_007258455.2 Sequoia sempervirens | reverse complement strand
TAAGTATGGACTTTGTTCTTGGTTTGCTAAGAACACAATGAGGGAATGATTCAGTCTTTGTGGTGGTTGATAGGTTTTCGAAGATGACACATTTCATTCCATGTCAGAAGACCCATGATGCAGTCCACATTGCTGACTTGTTCTTCAAAGAGGTGGTGAGGCTACATGGTCTGCTAAAGAGTATTGTTTCAGATCGTGACACCAAATTTGTGGGGTACTTTTGGAGGACCTTGTAGAAGAAGTTGAAGATAGAGTTGAAGTTCAGTTCTGCACACCATCCACAAACATATGGGTAGATGGAGGTTGTTAACAGGAGTCTGGGTAACCTATCGAGATGTTTGGTAGGAGATAAACCCAAGGGATGGGACTTGATCTTACCCTGGGCAGAATTTTCTTACAACAATTCTGTCAACAGAAGCACTGGTAGATCACCATTCCAGATTGTGTATGGAGGTAGCCCCAGAACAGCTCCAGAATTGAGGAAGTTGGACCAAGAGAAGAAAACAAGTGTTGAAGCTGAAGATTTTGCAGAACACATCAAGGATATACACGAGAAGGTAAGAGAACATATTAACAAGATGAATATGCAAGATATACAAGGCATATCAAGAGGAGGTATAAGGAGTTTCAGACAGGATGAAGTGATGGTCCACTTGAGGAAAGAAAGGTTTCTAGTGGGGAACATATAACAAATTGAAGATGAAGAAGTTCGGTCCCTGTAAAATTTTGAAGAGGCATGATTCAGGAAATGCATATGAGGTAGAGTTGCCAGATGGATTCAACATTTCCCCTGTGTTCAACATTTCAGATTTGACAGAGTATCATGAAGGTGGTGCAGAGGAAGTACCAATGACGGAATAGTGTGGGATTCCAGCACCTACTTCAGAAAAGGAGGAGATTGAAGAAATTCTGGATAGTCGTGTGGGAAGGAGTACCAGGAACAGGCAGTATGAAGA
The DNA here is from genome assembly GCA_007258455.2 of Sequoia sempervirens. NCBI lineage: Eukaryota > Viridiplantae > Streptophyta > Pinopsida > Cupressales > Cupressaceae > Sequoia > Sequoia sempervirens. Next base: position 21,843 of record VDFB02360631.1, on the reverse strand, counting down.
ATATCTGGTGAAATGGAAAGGAAGGCATGTTGAAGATTCATCTTGGTTGCCTATGGCAGAGGTTGACTATTTGGGTTTTCCTCCACCATCTAAGATGTGATGGGGTCACTTCTCAAATTACCCTGGGTGTCTGATGCAGGAGCATCCAGTGGTGTAAGGGCAATCTTGCATCACCCAAAAATAGTTAAATTTCAAGTTTCTCATTTTTTAGATATTTTTACATTTTTGGATACCCTTTTCGTCATAATGAAATTCCCAATTTACGGTTTTTATTTTCTATTATTGGGTTCAAAGATATTACATTTTTAGTTTCCCAGATTTGCACCTGAAAATCTTCCAAGTTAAATTTGAGGCACTTAGAGTTCCCGGATTGGCCCCAAAACTTGCCGAAATTGGCATAGAAAATTTCAAGCGCGTTCTTGACTTCGATACCTTTCCAATGGTTCAAACGTTTCATGAATCGGAGTCACGGATCAAAAGTTATGGCCCCGGGAAGTTGGCGCACTTTCTAGAAGATACAATTGCAAATGTTCTTTTGAAATTTGAACTTCGAGTTGTAATTTTTCAGCGCCAAACCGCCTAAACTCAAATTTGAATGTTGTTTTGGCTCCAAACTAAAGAGGAGCTCTATTTATGGGCGGGTTTCTAATTTTTGGGTAACTTTTTGGGGACAAGCTCGCATATTGTGAAAGGGTGATTTTGTAGCTTTCTGTAACTTGCATGTGTTGTAGAACTTGGGATTTGAGATCCTCTGCATGTAAGAAGCTTCATTCTATGATTAATAAAATTATTCTCTTGTTTGTGGGTTATTTTCTAAGTTTCGGGCTGCGCCCTCATCACAATTTTTTTTTCTTTGTTGGATCAAGGACTTCAATATCTGGTGCACTAATATTTTTTATTTTTTATTTTTAATAATATACTATTTTTCCACATGTGTAGAATAGAGAGCTTGATTTTCGGTGAAAAACCTACATTCACGAGAAATACAAAATAAATATAATAATAAAATTAAATTTATGTAAAATTATACTTTTTGGGAAGCTTATAATAAGGAATACATAATTGCAAAAAATAAATTTTAAATGAATTCATTTGATCCCCCAAAAGGAAAATCAAAAGTGGTTTTTTATCAGCATTTTGATAGGTCTAAAGGAGACTTTGTTATAGGTATGGTTTAAAACTAGAGGGGTTCTATCCAAGGGGGTTTGATTTAAGGTAGTTTGATAAAACCCTACTCAATTGGAATTCTTTAAATGGAACCTTTTAAGGCTTAAATCATTATATTTTCTAAAAATATGTGATTTTAGCAAAAATCAGTTCCTCCCAAAAATTGTAAACTAGTTTTGTGAGATCACAATTGATCTTTGTCTACACATCTTAAGAAATTCTCATCCAATTCTCTTTTGTAAAGAGTGTCAATCCAAATCACATACATGGATGCCCTGAGCTTTAGATTTCTCCCCTATCTCAAGGATAAATGTGGGGGACATTCTCCATAGGTATGATAATATATGCAACATTAGAAAACCATTCAAATACTTTAAACTTACAAATAAAACCATTGGAGATTCTTATTTTGTTTCTAGTTCATTCTCACCAATATGTTTGGAAAGGCCTCTACCCCAAACTAATTTAGTATGCTTGATTTTTAAATAATACTCATACTTTTTCTATCCAAGCTCGTCTCTTGTTACAACAGATCTCCTATTGGGCAAGAATAGTATTTATTGTAGGATCAAGTACATACACCGTAGAATGAGAATTTATAATATAAAATTTAAAAATTTTAACAGCTTTAACCAAGGAAAACATATGTTTCTCAATATATGAATAGTTTAATTCATGAATTTTTAGTTGACACTCATAAAATCAATAGAATCTTTGATCTTTTGTTCATTTTCTTGTAATAGGATAGAAGACATGGTATGTTCAAGAGCATAATAGATCAAATATTTGTTGAAATAAGGATGAACCAGTATAGGAGCATGAGCAATGGCTTCTTTAATGTCTATAAATTCTTGTTTTCTAGATTCATTCCACTTAAAGACTTGCTTGGAAAAATATGTTTAATTGGGAAAATTAGCATAACTTTTTGCTTAGTTATCAATATTAGAAAAATGAGATATCATAAAAAATATAGTTCCAAGCACTGTCCAGTGATGTTGGTTTTTTTCTCAGTTTTTATTGTTGATACATTTGATTGCCTGTCAAAGTTGGATGTGTTGATTTCACTCCCAAACCCTCAAATTTTGACCTATTTCTCTACATTTCATGATTCTAGTGGCATTTGGATGGTCTTTCAGAGCTCTTAATAGTAATATATGATTTTTTTCTAGACTTTTATCTAAGTGTGTTTTATTTAATGTTTTATCTTTTCACATATTGGTGAATTACTTGGACATTTTACCTCTTGGAAACTTCATGATTCCATGGGATGATTTATTTTTTGCTGTTATATATGTACTTCCAACCTTTTCCCCTGTTGGGTCATTGTAGATATCTTTTGCAATAATTTCTCTATTGTAGACATATTGAGATAAAGTATCATTCTTGTGTATACTTTTTGGGGATTTAGGAAATCTTGTTTTTCCTTTTGTACTCAAACTATTATATAAAGTGCCATGGGTGGGTTGTGTGTTCTTTGTTTTTCTATCACACCTTTGTCAAGTGATTGTTCCTTCCATGACAACATCAAATCCTAGTGATTTTTGCCCCATGCATGTGTGCCCTGGATTGAACACCCTTTTTATTTGTAGGTACTTTCATGTGCATGTTCAGACACTCTTGGTTCTCCTTCATGCACTTCTTGGTGACACACAATTTTAGTTGACCTATCTTGGCTCTCCCTTTCCATATTATGGGTGGTTTCTACTATTATTGCTAATGCTTCCTTGGTTCATTTTTAAAGTGATCTATGTATCTAGTTTTTGTTCCTATGAACTAGGTTGATGCAGTGGCTAGCTGCCCATGAATTTTGGTGAGATGTAAAATTTACCATATTGACATTCTTGGATTGTTGTTACTGGAGGAAAAGTTCCATTTTCACATGATCAATGTTATTCAGAGTATTGGTACCTGTATTTTTTACTTGCATATTTCATTTTTAGTAGTGTCATTGGGATCAATCATGCAAATTCATGTGCTATTTGTATCTTTGATTTCCAAATATTTTCCTTTGTTTTCCATTTTATTTGAGTAGTGTTATTGGGGCACTCATGCAAATCCATCTTCTTGATCTTGATCATCATCTATTGCAAAGGAATTTTTTCGTTTCAATACTATAGAATTTATCATTCGATAATTCTCTATAGCTTCTTCATACTTGTGTTATGTTCATCATGTTCCTATTATTTTTGGTGCATTATTTTACATGTTTTCTCAGTCCTTCATTCTCCTTTCTCTCTTTTGGAGATGAGTTTTTCCCATGAGGTTTTCTCCTTTTCTCTAGTTATGAGAGATTAGATTGTTTGTACATAGGTACCTCATCAAGCCTTTTTTTTCGAGACCCATCATGTATTATTTTATTTTTATGCATTACTTTTTAAGGGTTTTAGCTATTCCCTAAGTTCATCTTCAGGCCCGAGGTGTTAGAGTAATCATGCATTAGTTAATAATTAATTAATCTTCAATTGATTATTAGTCTAATTTGTTCTCATGCACTTAAGTTAAACTTAGGAGTTTTTTTTTTTTATTAACTAGAGTGACCTATTATTAGATCATTTTCTCTCATTACATGGGATGTTCACACTTTACATGATCTAATCCATTTCTCATTTAGGGTTTGTGAGTTTAGGAGTGAAAACAACACATATGAATTTAAAGGGATTTAAAATGTACCAATGGGAAAATATAATAGGAAAAACAACATCATTGGATGGTGCTCAAAACTATCTTTTCAATGATATGCCATTTTCCCAATTTTGATAATCAAGTGAAAAGTTATGTAGATTTTCTTTATTTTGTTGTCTTTCTTGGAAGGTGTTTTTGTTCATTGTTTGATCCTACATCTTGTGGTTTTTCACAAATTCTAACATGGTACCAGAGTGTGGATTTACAAACCCCTTCTCGATTAAATATTTTTTTTCTTCAACAAGGGTTATAAGCTTCATATCTAGAATCATCATTATTATTTTGGAAATTTTTGGAGGTGAGTGAACTTAAGGTGTATTTTGGTGTGAAAAGGACCTCACTATTGTGTGAAGAAGGCTAATTCAATAGATTTTGACTATTAATTTTCCTTATTTCACTATCAAAAGACTTTGAGGAAAAAAAAATTGGTACAGGGGTCGTACAACCCCTATACAATTGTAGTACGACAATTTTTAAAAATTTAAAAAGTAAAAATAGAGTTTTGAAAAATATTTGTTTTAAAAGTTTTTTTAGTAATAAGAAAATAAAAAAAAAGGTCAAATCATATTTTTTGCAAGTTTTAATCCCTATGTAGGGATAGCCTATGTAGGCATACCTACTAGGCTGCTTACTCATGGCAGGCCCACCAATAGCCCCACATAATGCACTCACAACCCTCTAAGCACCCAAAGGTTGGTTTTATGCTAGTGTAACCAACCTTTGCAAAATAAAGTGTCGTATTTCCCTTTTTTAGTTGACACAAAAATTTTAGGTGAGCTCTTTTTCAGTTTTCTAATGCCAATTTTATTTCTCAATGACTATGCCTATTTCTCAGTAGGAGAATTTCTTACGCAAGGGAATCTAAGAGAATATTTTGGTTATCTATCTTTACTGAGGGCCAACTTTTTTTCCTAATGATTAGGAATATTTTACTACATTAGCATGACATCATACTGACGTTAGTGGTGCGAATTGTTGGCAAGGCCCCTCCAAGCCCCTTTTTGGCCCTAAAGGAGGTATTTTTTCTTTTTCCCATAGCTTGGGCATATGGTATCAAAATTAAATGGCAAACAATATATCATGGGAAATCTAGTTCTACGAGCATTCTAGTGGTGTGGATATTTTCACCATTTTTTAAAGTTAGTACATTTTATAGCCTATTGAAGTCAAAGGTGGTATTATCACTCTTGAGCTCACAACTTTTGACTAATTTCTCTATTTTTCATGATTGTATTGGTGTTGGGACAAACTTTTAGAGCTCTTCATAGCTATCCATGCAATTTTTCTAGATTTTTCTCTAGGCACATTTTTTTTGTGTTTTCATATTTTGGTGAATTACTTGGATATTTTAGCTCTTGGAAACTTCCTATTTGTGTGGGATGACTTTTTAGGCTTTTCTACATATATTTCTAGTTTTTTTTCTTATCTGGGCATTGTAAACATCTTTACATGCACTTTCTCTTTTGTAGATAGGCTAAGATAAAGTGTCATTCTAGTGTTTTTCAAAGGATTTCACACATCCTATTGCACCTTTTGTACTTGCACCATGATATAAAGTTTCATGGGTGGATTTGAGTGCCTTTTTTTTCCAACATACCTTTTTAAAGTGAGTGTTCCTTCCATGATAGCATTGAATCCGAGTGATTCATGTCTCATGCATTTGTTCTCTAGTTTGAACACCCTTTTTATTTGTAGGTACTTTCTATTGCACGTTAAAATGTTCTTAGTTCTCCTTCATGCACTTCTTGGTTTCACATAGTTTCAATGTACCTTTCTAGGCTCTCCATTTATGTATTAAGGGGGGGTTTCTATTTATGGTTCTAATGCTTCCTTGGATTGTTTTCCATGTATCTAGTTCTTATTTCTATATACTAGGTAGATGCAATGGCTAGTTACACATGCATTTCAGTGAGATGGAGATTTTACCATATGGAAACTCTTGGATTCATAGTTTAGAGGAAACCTTCCATTTTTATTTTGATCAATGTTCTTTAGATTATTGGTACCTGTATTTTTAACTTGTACCTTGCATGTTGAGTAGTGTTGTTTGGGTCACTCATGTAGATTCATGTTCCATTTGTATCTTCAATTGCTAGACGTTTTCCTTTATTTTCCATCTAATTTGAGTAGCATCATTAGGGCGACTCATATAGATTTTTGTCTTTATGATCCTAATTATCATCTATCTTAGAGGAGGTCCTTCATTTCAACACTATATCAGTCATCTCTTGAGAGTTGTCTACAATTTCTTCATGCTTCAAAGATGTTCTTCATGTTTCTATTCTTTTTGGACCATTGGTTTGGAGGATTTTTCAGTCCATTTGCATTTCTCTTTTTTGGAGAAGAGTGTTTTCCCATGATTTTTTCTTTTTTCTTTGATTTTGAGAGATATTTTGTTTGTTCATGGGTGCCTCATCAAGCCTGTTTGTCACGACCCACCATGCATTCTTTTCTTTTTATGAATTCTTTTTTTAGAGTTTTTAGCTACTACCTAAGTACATATTAAGGGGGTGTTAGAGTAATCATGCATTAGCTAATAATTAATTAATCTTTAATTGAATAAATTAGGTTAATTTATTTCATGCACTTAAGCTAAACTTAAGAGTGTTTTTTTACGTTAATTGAAGTGCTCTATTATTACATCATTCTATCTCATCACACGGGATGATGAAACTTGTCATGATCTAATCCATTTATCAGTAAGGGTTGGTCCTATAAAGCACTCAACCCTCTTTGTATTATCTTTCCTCTTTTCAAATCTTGAGGTTTATTTTGTAGCTTCTTTCTTGTTGAGGGTATAGTAGATTATTATTTGCAACTCTCTTGTGTGGAAGGTGTTTTTATTTTTTGTTTGATCATACTTCTTGTGGTTTTTCACAAATTCTAACATTTTTTTTGTTGTTATGTGAATTGTTAGTGTAGGCACCTAAATTTGGACACTTAATTTATCCAAATTCATCCCCTTTCATCTTTTTTTTGTTAATTAAGTAATACTGCTATTATTTAATTAATATCTTTAATTCTGCCAAATTTCTAAGGTATTTAATCAATAATACCTTATCTCTTTAATCCTCCTTCCATCAATTGAATTAAATAAATATTCCATTTATTTAATCCCCTTCATGTCACATCCTCCATCATTTTTATCTTATCCTAATCCATCTTCTAATCTCATCATTAGGACACTTCCTTGATTAGGAGGTGTCACATCCTCCAACTTTTGCAAGTTGGCCTCTAATCTTTCTTAGCCACCTAACCTTCCTCTAACCCCTCATCAACTTATCTAATCACCCCCTTTAGTCAACTCTTCCCATCCCCCAAGGAATTTTTAATTCCTTTTGTCTTCCCAAAGTCCTTTGAGGAATTTTTAATTCCACTCTCATCTTTCAAGGAATATTAAATTCCTTTTCTCTTCCCCATGTTCTTTATGACATGTGTCCTTGGTCAACCTTATTAAAGGCCTTCCCCTTTTGGACAAGGCACTCCACTTCCCTATGTGAATTTTTAATTCACATTTAATCCCCCAATGCACCCTTTGGAATTTAAAATTCTTTTCCCTCTCCCCATAAGGATATTTGAGGAATTTTTAATTCCTCACATGTCCTCTCACCCACATGGGGACAAGGACCTCCTTTATGAGGAGATCTTGTCCAATCCCAAGGTACTTTGTACCCCCCTCCATGTCATGTACTATCCTACCACCTCATCTCCACCTCATCTTTCTTAAGCCTCTCCCCATGCCACATGTCAAGATGTGAGGGCTTGTGAGCTCTCAACTCACCTTAGCCCTACATCTTGATATTTGGTGGCTCAATCTTGGCCATCCATCTCTTCTAGGAATTCTCAAAATTCTATAAATACCCCCTCTTTTCTCTCATTTGGGGGAGATCATTTTGCTAGCCAAACTCTTGCAATTTTATTTCTCAATCTACACTTAGCCATTTTCACACATTCATCCATTTCCATCCATCCTCACATCATCATCTAGCTTGCATCTTGCCATCCAAGGAGCATACACATCAAAGATCGAAGGGCCAACCAAAGGATCGATTCGACACAAGGTATAAAGTTCCATTTGTTGTTTTTATCTTGTGTTGATTCCAACTTAGGCTAATCTTGAGGTGTAGGTTGTTTTGGTGTTTATTTGCACTCTTTAGTTTGCTACTCATTTTCTAATGCATATATTCGACCTATCACAGTTAGGAATTGGGCTATGGAGTGGATGCTCACCCATTTGGGAAGAGCAACCTCAAGGGGTGAGAGGGGAGGAACCTGCATGGCAAGAAATTCCTCCTTAGATAAGGAGATGAAATGGGTATGAGTACCCCACTTTGGTGTGTACTATTTTGCAGCATTAGGTGAGACATGTGGTTGTAGAATGGAGTTTTGATGGATATTTGATGATTAATGTGGAATATGGTTTAAATTTATTCCAAAGTTCAAGTGTTGTCCACTCTCTCTCCCTATTTTTTGGTCCTATCTAGATTAAAATATTAAAAACCTTTGAGGGAGTTTTAAATATGTGTGACTTTTCTTCATGAATTATTTTATGTTGTATGTTGGAGTGTGTACTCATTCCCTTTGGGAGTCACCTAGCTTGGGGGTGGTTGGTTTACTAGCCAAAGGTTGGGTGGTGAGCACCACTATTAGTTATGGAGAAGTTTTTTATTTTTTATGTGCAGGTTGGAAATGCTTGGTTAAGTTGCAGTGTGTCTTGGTTTGGTGTTCATATGAAGATTTGCAAAAAATATTTACTTTTGTAATACTATTCTTGGCTATAAGTTGTATAAATTGTTGTCTTGCATTTATGTATGAATGGAGTCAAAGGTAAAAGCTAGTGCAGTATTCTATTTTGTAAATGAAAACTTGTTTTGACATTTGGAAATGAAATGGTATACATAAGTTCCACTTTTTTGAAAATAAGAAAAATAAATCATGGTATTCTACTCATATAATAAGTGTAAATTTTTTTCTATTGTGATCAATGTAATCATGTCACATAACTAAAAGTAAAATGGTGCATGGCTCTGTAAAAAGGAGACTTGCATCTTCCTTGCAATGATATACTATTCTACCCTAAATATTGGTGCAGTATATGTGTTAAGATTATACTTTCTTTTGTAAAGATATTTTTTTATAAAATCTATTCTAAGCGATATTGGTGACCATTAGAAATAAAATTATTTTGTTCTTTGGAGATACAACTATGTCATTCTATCTTAATGAAAGTTCAGATTTAATTTATTTCCAAAATTATATATGTAAATGACTCTTTTGAAAGTGAAGTTAAAATATATACATGAATAACAATAAATGCAATGCTCAAGGAACTTGGTAAATCTGTGCTTCATCCTTCTGTTCTATTTTGGTCTCTAAAAATCTTCCTTTTAATAAATAAATTTCCACCAAGAGATGAGGATCAGGGTTTGGTACTAATAGGTACTTATTAAGGATCCCTTTTGCTAGTTAGTAAGGTGAAGACCCATGGCCAACTATTGAAAGTAGTAAGTACTTCCTCGACAATTTTCTTGAGAATCAAGAGCTAAAGGTAATGCTTATGCTCTCATCCTTTTGAAATTTTAACAGTTAAAGTGTATGCTTGGTTACCAGTAACTGATGAGTTTTTTAGCAACAAAAATAGAATTCTTGTTGATAATTAACTTAAATATCACCATTAGAATCTAAATGAAGTAAAACCTTAAGAGTTCTATCAAACCGTGTGCAAATATTTTACTTTAAACAACCCTAGAATTTCATCCAAGAAATTGTTGGGTTTAGAAATCTTATCAGATGTCGACAATGGTTTTGAAACCTCCCTAAATCTTTGAAAAGGAAGTCTTCAAAAAATAATTATTATAGATTCTTGTCAAAAAAAGTATTTGGTTTCGAAAACCTTATTGGGTGCCAACAATGGTTTTGAAACCTCTCTAAATCTCCGAAAAATGATTCCTTCAAGAAGTTAATATTATTGAGATGTCAGTATTTCTAAAGATTATGAAAACCTAATTGGATTCTGATGATAATTTTGAAGCCTATAAGAAATTTCAAAACACCTTTTTATTTTCACTTTTGTATGAGGCACTACAAACATTCCACATTTTCTATTGACAAAAGGATAGAGTTTTGAAACTCCTTTTGGGTCTCGCCAGAATTTTTGGTTTTGTAACTTCTTGAATATCCCAACGACCTTGCAACCTTCAAATTCACCTTCTTTTATATTATTTCAATCGGTTTAGTGGTTCTCACATCCACTTCAAGCACTAAATAATGTTTAAAATCCTTCAAATTTTCCATCGATGTTGGGTGGTTGTGACAACCTTTTCAGGCTCTGACGATGTTCTCAAAATGTTGTTGGGTTCAATATCTAGTTTCTCGAACTTGCAAAATTGTTGAAATCAACTTATTTTTGAAACTATGGAAATCTCCATCGGGGATCAAAAATCAAGAAAAATTCTTATGTCTTATTGTAAAGATAAGATAAAGGATAGATGAAAATATCAATTGCCAAAGATTGAAAACAAGATGTAGGGGATCGAAGATTGGGAAGTAGTTTGATATCTTATTGTATGGATAATATAAAATAGAGGAATGTCCCTATCATTGAAAGATGAAGATAAGCCATAAGGATCAAGATTTCACGCTTTCTGGATTTCACCAGAACTTTGGTGGTCAGGGAAAGGACTTATGACTTAGAAAACAAAGCAATAGGGGTTAAGCTTGAAGTTTGAAATCCGAAACACTTATGTTTGGGAAAGTGATGAGAAGAAGGGGTTAAGAGGTAGGAACCCAGGAGTGATAGATTTAGTATGCAAGTTAGTTTTTTGGCTGTTGGGTCCTCTCGTAGGGGACTAGTCTCATCCCACCTTGTCCCAGGTATCCAAGATATGGGCTGCTAGACTAGTGGATGGGGTCGCGGGGATACCCCTGTTGTTAACAAAAAAAAAAGCACATCTGAAAGCTCAAAAGTCTAAAATTTTAATACTTAGCCATCCTTTTAGGTTTCTAAGGTTGATTGACAATATCACTAGCAATGGATTTAACCTCAATATTAGTATTGCTAGTAACCAAAAATTAGGTATTGATCTAAATATTTCTTGATAACATTAATAATAATATTAATATTAATATTAATAAGGACTATAATATTAATATTATATCAAGAGTTTCCCTTACCTAATTAAATCATTGATTATAAGCAATAATGATTAAATATTAACCTTAATCTTACAAAAATTATTTACGTTAACTTTATTATTAATGTTAGTAAAGATGTGGATGCTAGTATTACAATTCATATAACACCAAATAGTGATATTTGTTTCGATGTTAAAATTAATAGTAACATTAAGAGGGGAATTTGTGATGGGTGGTATCATTAAGTGAATCAACATTAATCACAACAATAACATCAAATTAAAATAATAAGTAATATAAACTTTCTAGATGCAAAATAAAGTATCAATAAGAGATGATTAACACTGAGGTAGAGTTAGTACCCTATCTGAACTCTTGGTGTTCAGATTGATATGATAAATGAAAATCATTTCATCACAAATATTTAGCATTAATATCCAAGTAAATGATAGTGTTACAAATCTCAAACTAGAAATGAGAATCAATATCATGGTAAACTAATTTTCATCCTAAATTAAATGGGAAGGTTAGTTGTTCTAGTAGGATGAAAATATTTAAATGATTTCATATTGACCTAGATTGTAATCCTAATATCTAATATCTTACTGAGGGATGTTAGTTGTGAACCTTGTGCAACCTAAATCTTAGAGCCAATTTGGTCATTATTTAAGGGTACACGCGATGGATTCTATTCTCTTGATTACATTTACCCCTACATCCCACCTTTGGGTGATATGTTAGTAGTAATGTTGCACAAGAAATGTTACCGGATGCCTATAGATCACCACCATGTCATGTATGGTTAGTATGATCTTAGTTGTTCAACATTAATGTTGCAAGAAAAATTGATGGTTGTATTTTTTCCCTATGTGCAAATATGGTGCTTTACACAAGTATAATGTACATGTTCATGGGTTCCTACATCTATAAAAACTATGTGAGTGGTCTTTTCTTAAGTTAGAGGTTCAATTATCATTAGGAACTAGGAACCAAGCACTACATTTAAGGTTCCTTATAAGTGATTTCAACTTGGTTAAGAATTAATACCGTGAACTATGTAAAAGGTTCCCTTTTAGAGGTTCCAAGATGATTGGGAATTGACACCAAGTAGCATTCTAAAAGTTCCTTGTAGAAGGTTTCACCTAATTTTGAAATATCAAAATATATTGAGTCTTCAAATTTTTATGTGATGAAACTAGTTAGAGGAAAGCAAGGAAAATAAAACCAAACATCTCAATTCCTAGTGGATGTTCTTGGTAGAGGAAAAACCTTCAATCAACCATAAATCCATCATTTTGCATCCAAATTCCTCTAAATTTGACTAGGAAGAACCCTTTAATCTCCTTAATAAGATGATAATCTCAATTTTAAAAAAATCATTTTTAGAAGCAAGAGATAGAAAACAACATCAAAACTAAATTAAATCAAATTATAACTAGAAGAAAAATATGAAATTTGTTTTGGGTGATGAAGGATCACTTGTGCACCTAGATGCTCCTATATCATACACACTAGGTAAGAAAATTTTCCATGATTGGAAAAATCATGAACATTTGAAGGTGTGTAGGATGGTGATCCCATGCTTTTTATTTATCCACATCTATCATTTATTCACTTGAACTCTTCCACTTCTTGTCTTCCACTTTTCTTCTCCATCCTCAACACAAATTGTACCACTACTTGTATTTTTGCATAAAGATGATTCTTAAAACCTTCATGAGAAAAATTACAAGATCCAAATTGTACCATAGGATATGTCCTCTTTGAGGCTCCACTCCTCTAGTTATTACCTCTAGCGCTTATGTTCTTCCTTTATTTATGCTACTTCTACACAAAACCAATATTGTTTCCACTATTCCCACTTATAATTTTCTTTGTAGGAACCTTCATGGAGTTATTCTTAACGCCCATTATCTCCTTCATTACCTATTTTCCTACACTACAAAAAACTATAGAGCTTCTCTCCTTTACCTTCTTCTCCTTTTCCTTCAAAGAACTCAATAATACTTATGTCTATCTTTCACAATGGTGTACTAATTTATTTTACCATCATAGATGGCTTCCCTATCAAATACCAAGGTCTTCCTGACATACACTCATTGACATCACACAACACAAAAATTCATCCTAGTAGGACTCAATCTGAAAACTAACCTAGCATTTCTCACTCACTACCAATTAATATTCCTTTCGCAACCAAGAAAAATTGAAAAGATTGGTATGTTTTCTCCTCTTCACAACTAGATTTTCCACCATTTCCTTAGAAACTATGTTATCAGTACTATCACTATCTACAATTACTTTGCTTCACTTACCTTTGAACTTGCATACATTTCAAAAAATACATATTCTTTGAGATTGTCCATCTTCTTCTTCATCTTGTTCCACCAACATTATCCTCAACATGAGATATTCACCTTATCGCTCTTCAGCTTTTAGTGCTGTCATACTTTCTTCATCCTCTTATTGTATGTAATCTCTAGCTATGATTTTATTTCTATCATCATGTATTTGTAGACACTTGAAGGCTCTATTTCCAAATTCTCCATACTAGAAACATTTTATTGAAAACCCCATGTTGTTTCTACCAAATCCTCATAAAATGTACTCTTTTCCTCTTATACCTTGTCAAGATTATTTACTCCATTTAGGTTTAGTTTCTTCTTCACATAATTCTTTTCCTTTATTGTTGCATTCTTGTCCTTTTTCTTCTAAGAATCTTCCTCTACTTTTAGAATATTTTTTGCCTCATAAATATCTTTTCTTTATCTGATAGGGCATACTTATAAGTCTCTTCAACCATGTGAGCTTCGACATGCTCATCTAATATTTAATGTTAAATCTAACTCCATTTATTTATATGGCTACCTTATCCCTATCCATCTAATTTTATTGAGATCTAATCACCATATTATAAAACTCTATCACATAATCCTTCACACTAATATCTTTTTTCTTCAAGTTCTATATATTTCTAAATAACTTTAGTTTGTAGTGTCTAAGGATAAAATTTTCTTTCAACCTAGCCACCATTTCACTCCATTTGGTAATTGTTGTTTCACTATTTGCAAATTTCTCTCATTGTAACTCTCTCCACCAAAGTGTAGCATTTCCTTTAAGTTTTGTTTGTTCCAACTTCACTCTCTATGGATCCCACATTTCTTCTATCAAAGTTTTGTTCTAGTTTACTTATCTATCTATCAACTCACTAGCATTTAGTTTTCCAAAAAAAATAGAAACCTCTAATTGATTACCTTTACTAATCTTGGCAAGAGCTCTCAATAATCATTATTTTGCAACATCTATTAGCTAAACTCATTTTTACTAATGCACTTGTCAACCTCACTTTCTTTACTCATGTTATCTTCCACATTATTTTTTCTTGGGTTTGTAACTAAATTTATTAATTCATTCCTCATCTCAACATGAATTTGTTCAAATATCTCCTCTAATATGGGATTTTTTCTTCTCAAGGGAATTTTTTAAAATAAATACTATATATATCCTTCAATCCATGCACTATAGAAATAAGATTCACCTTCATAGGTTTGAACATCCCTATTTTATCTCTACAACTACAAGACTCCTCTCACACATGTAATAAACCTCTTGAGCCTTAGGATCACCTGCCACATCTCCTATTACAATTCATTAACACCTTTCCAACAAGAATGCCTTGCTCTAATACCAAATTTGTACAAGAGTTTTTTTCTAACTTCCCTACCACATAACCACAATAAAAAAGGTTCCCATAGAAATAATAATATTTATTTAACTTATATATTGCACTCAACTTGCATTATTATTATAATATAATCATTCATTTCATTATCTTAATATATTTACAATAAAACTTAATTCAATACAGCAATTTGGAAATAAACTTACTAAACTACTAAAATAATCCAACAACAAAATAACCCCAAATTAATATGCCCCAAATTCTTGATCAATCCAAATGCTTGAAATTGAAATCTCCATTATCTTCCTTCTCTCAAATTTCCCATATCCCCTACTGAGTCAATGATAATCATCTTTACATAACTATTAGAAAGGTAATTGAATTGCTTGAAATTGAACCGCCAACTATCTTGCGGCATGTTAGCTTTTAAAATATTCTCAAAATATCTTGTCAAAGCTTATTTAGGTATTAGGAACCACCACAAATGAAAGTTTCCTATTCCATTAAGACTCTATATGTCTTTTTTACTTTTTTTATAGTTTTCCATACCATTAAGAATGAATACCTTGGTCTTGAGTCTAGGATTTGGCCTTATCAAGAACCAAAACCTATATCCTCCATTAGAGGTGGAGGTTCTTTCCTCCTTTAGATCTTTCAAAATTTTGAAATTAGCTCTTTGTTGAGGATTTCATCCTTCATGAGAAACAAGCACCATGTACAAGATCGAGGGTTCATACCAGGAACTATGCAAGTGGTATTTTTTTAAGTTAGAGCTTCTAAGCTCTTTAAGAACCAAGAACCAAGAAATATGTCAAATATTCCTTTTTGAATGTTTTAGTATGATAGGAAATTGGTACCAAGTACTACATTTAATGTTCCATGTCAAATATTTTGGATTGATTCAAAATCAACACTAAGAACCACACCAAAAGTTCCATCTTGGAGGTTCCAACCCAATTGGAAATATTGAGTATCTAAATTTTGACATGATGAAACTAGTTGGAGGAAAAAATGGAACAAGGAACTAGCGACATTGGTTCCTAGAGGAGGTTCTTGGTGGAGGAAAATTCTCTGATCAACCATAACTCCCTCATTTTACATCCAAATTCATCCAAATTTTGACTAGGAAGCACCCTTTAAGCTCCTCAACAAGATGATAATCTTTATTTGTACAAAATTTCTTCTAGAAGCAAGAGATAGAAAACAACACAAAAACTAAACAAAATCAAACTAGAACTAGAAGAAAAATTTGAAAATGGTTTTAGGTGATGTAGGATTGCCTATGCACCCAAATGTTATTGCATCATCTTCTCCCTTTTCTATTTGCAAACTAATAGAATATGATTATGGTTTAGTTTTTTATGTGTTGGGTTGAGTAAACACATGTATCTTGGTTTAGAAAGCATCCAACCTTCTTTGGAGGTATGATCTCCACTAAAAGGTATCACACCTTGAGATCATTCATATTGTGTCATCAAAATGCTAAACTAGATTTAATAAGGTGTAATTTCATGTGACAATAATTTCAAGCATACCTTGTGGAACCAATTTGATGATATTCATATCATTTTCTAATAATATTGGTGTTGATATTAGTATCTATAACCATCAAAGGAAATCCTCCAAGCACATGGAAAATCTACACATTATGTTTCCAAATTATTCCTATAAATTTTGATGTCATGAATACAAATGAAATCTTCTTCAACAGGTGACTTCTTGTTTCTTGAATTGTCACATTTTATTACAATAGGAAGAACCAGGAATTATTTATCTCCAAGAAGAAGTGCTAGGGGATTTACAGTACCATCTCCCAAATCCTACTCTATGTCTCCAATTAGTAGGCCCCCTCAACTAGGGACACTTGATATTTAGTTAAATAGAGAATTATTCCACACTCCTCTAATGGCTTAGCCTAGAAATTGGGTCTTTGTCACCTTCAATGGAGGTATCCTCTTGTCTTAGCTCAAAGAGATGACATATCCATAATTGCTTTAAAGATTATACCTTACTTCACTAGTGAAACAACCACCACTTCTTTAGAGAACATATGATATGTTTCTAACAAAACATGTGTCCATAACATTATAGAAGATATCTTGATTGTTATACTCTTAACTACTTCCTTGAAATACAAGGAACTATAGTGGTACAAAGGGTTACCTCTTAATTCTATTCATAACTATGATGAGTTGGGCGAAAGGCTTTGCAGATAATTTGAAGACAAAAATGATCACTTGTCCCTTGTAGAATTGTTGACCATAAACAAGAGAGCTCTTCTAAAGTTCATCTAAGACTTTAATTTAAAATTTCAAAACCATGGGTTAGGATCCCTTCCTTGGTTGTCTCCAAATAATGTATTATTCTATTATTTGACAACTCTTAATAGAGATGTTGATGTTATGATATAGTCTACGAGTGGGAAAATTTTACTGAATTCCTATGACAATGTAATAAAAGTAGAAACATATTTAATACATGCTAGAGAGATAACTCCAAGGCATCTAATTCCTTTATTTGTAGAAATTCCACATATGCAACTAATCTTGGCACCAATCCCCATATCAACAACTAACCAGCCATCTACTCTTGCTACCCCTTCAAGTGGATTATATGAGGTCAAAACTCTACTAATTTTTTTTTGTAACAATTTGATGACTTTAAATAGGAGAAAATCCCAAAATATCATGCCTTATCAACCTAAAAACCAATATTTACTAACAAAATAGGAAAACTTACCAAGGAAATATAAAACGTCTTAACAAGTGAAATTATAGTAAACCTCTTAGCATAGTCAATCCATCTACTACCAACACATCAAAGGTTGTTTCATTATATCATGAATATCATTATTAATACAACCAATCTCACCACCAAAAATCATGCCAAAGTGGAGAGTTTCAAGCTTTGATTGTTCAAAATGTGCCAAAACCTTTAGGATACTAGTCTGAAACAAATTGGGAAATTTTTGGGAGACAAGATCAAATGTAGGGTTATTCTACCTTGGGAAATTGGCATGACACAAACTTTTATAACACAAATTAGTTCTATACATTAGAAAAAGATGTTGATTCAATGGCCCTGTATAAAAAGTGAAAAATAAGAAAAATGGAAGATGTATCATCTTCCATGGTTGCTTGAGTGTCAACTTCCCAAGCATCTCAAGAAACTACAAATGTAGCTATAATAGGTAGAATTCCTATGTTACAATCAAATTGGACTATTGGCAATAAGAAATACGAAACAAGATTAGCCCATATTTTCAACGACCATTTATATTAATCAAATATAATGCTTAGTATCTAATGTGAGCATGGCTCAAAATATCCACAATTGGTATCCACTACAAAGAGTGATAAGGGTGTGAGCTAATTCAACTCACCACTATACATGTTTTGGCCACAATAAATAATATGTTGTGTTTCACTTATTTAAGTGACCAATGAAATTACAACACATTAACTCTAATGCCACATAGAACATTGTGTATTTAGATATATATTATTGTCAACCTATTAAAAAGTGGATAATTAGGTAAACTACCCATAACCAATAAAACTACTTATTGGTCAATAAGAAAATGCAATCAAAATAAATTTGGATATAAACTCCATGGAAACTTGTTAGTAATCAACTAGTTTGGTTTTCCATGGTGTTTCTAGTAAGTGAATGGTAACCCTTTAATAGAAAAGAAATTACTTAGACACTTAGGAAAGGACTATTAGTAGTTAATGTTGAATAAGGACATAGAGTGCATGAGTATATAAAATAGCTAAATTGGATAAAATAAAAAAGAAAAAGAATTTGATAATATAAAACTCATAGACATATATAAAAGGTTCATATAAATTGTGACATTAGTAAAGAATTGAACCTTATAGTCTTTAGACAAACTAGTTTATTCAAATATTTTTCTCAATATTAATAAGGAAATTGGACAAGGGAAGTCATGGGTAATCAACTATTTTAGTTTCTCATGGTGTTGCTAGCAAGTGAATGGTAACCCTTTACTAAAAAATAAACTACTTAGACACTTGGGGATTAGCTATTACTAGTTTATGTTGAATACAAAGATAAAGTGCATGAGTATATGACATAGATCAATTGGTTAAAATAAAAATGAAATTAAAATGTGAGAATTTGATAGTAAAGCTCATAGAGGTATATAAAAGGAATGGAAATTGTGACATTAATAAAGCAAAAACCTTATAGTCTTTAGAAAAGAGTATATTCAAATAGTTTTATTAATATTAACAAGAAACTTGGACAAGAATGAAAAAAAAGACAAAAACAAAAACTATTAGAATAAAATTGCAACTAAGCTACAATATGCACAACCAAGGAGCTAGAGCATACACAACCAAAGATCCTTAGACACAAGATTAATATTCCCTTAGGAAATCCTATCATGCCAAAATTAATGTGATGAAAGAGAATAAATATAGGGGAAATGAAAAAACATGTGTTTAAACTTAACATTGATAACATAAATTACCCATATGCACCTATTGATATCTCAGTCTTTAAAAACACTTTTTCTTCCCATAGAAGCTCTGAGCCTCACCAGTTTCAAATATAAATTTAATGATTGCCACATCGGGTATGGAAGATGTGTCAAATTGAGTTAATCTTTAAACCAATCATTTTCTTCTAGCCTGTTTGTTCCTCTATTCCTGAACTCTCTCATATAATGCTTTCGGTCTCTGCCTGTAATAGTTCTTTATAATATGAAATTGTAGTTCGCTTTTAGAGAATACAATCAGCTTCTGATTGAGCTTCTGCACATTTTAAGCATCTAATAAAACTACCGTGAAGCTTTGCAAAAGACTTAAAATTATTATCTGCTTCTACATTTGTAAAATCAGGTTATGGTTTCTCTAGCAATCTCACAGCATCATTTTTGGGATTACCCAATTACCCAAAATGCTAAGTTGAATACAGGGTGGATTCATAAGTGGTTACATTGGGCTATAGGTAAAGCAGAATTATCCGCAAAGATCTCTAATGTCTCAGATCGAAAAGGAGAGTTTAGACTTGGTTCACACGTTCCTTGTGAATTGGGGAACCTTAAGCACAGGTTTATGATTTCAATCCCTTTCAACGAATAGAGTGGTATTCCATAGTAGCTCAATCATGGGTATCCCAGATGATGAGATACTTGTCATTATTCTTCACAACTGCAGGATCCCACAGACAGAAAGTAATGGTGTCTGATCAACAAACAGTTTTTCTATTTGGAAGCGAGGTCTAGGAAGGAAGTGCAGTGATGAAATCAGAGTTGCTACATAGGAATTCACAAAGATACAGCAAGATTCACCATTTAGATCTACCCCTTTGCTCCCAGATCACAGATGGAAGTTTAAGGTATGTGGCATACATCATTGGGAATCAATGGCTTTCTATCAACCTCTCAAAGTTTTGAATTTTCACTTACTTGGGTATAGCAAAGCTAGTTGAAAGTTGTCAATCTTTGGTAGAGGCTGATCTTTCCAATTGAACTGAATTCACAGATTATGTAGTTGAAGTTATAGCATATGCTGATAACTTGCATTCATTGAAGCTAGTGAAACAAAAGCAACTCACTGACATTGAGATCGCATACCTAGATGTTGGATGCAGGACATTGAAGGCTATGAATCTTAAGTGGTGTGTAGGGTCACATACATTGGAGTTGACCCGGTTGCTTTCAAATGCAAGGAGAGAATGAATTTGAAT
Organism: Sequoia sempervirens; assembly: GCA_007258455.2. Lineage (NCBI taxonomy): Eukaryota > Viridiplantae > Streptophyta > Pinopsida > Cupressales > Cupressaceae > Sequoia > Sequoia sempervirens. The sequence continues at coordinate 1,463 of VDFB02360631.1, read as the reverse complement.
TAAGCCTCAGCTAACCGTTATTATTAATTCCTTCTTTTTGTTTCTCTGCCATGTGAAGTCTGTTATGGCACACTCATATTTGAGAAGGACTATTCTTATTGGAATATTCATATATGTTTGTCTGTCTACGTGTATGTATGGGTGTATACATATATATACATTCATCTTGTATGATTGTAAACATACATATGTGAAGACAGACAAACACACACATGCATATACACATACATAATGTGGAATCAGGAACCTTCTATGCATATAAGTTCATCTTTTTGAATTGGCCAACCATCATTGTCATATACCAAATTATTATTGCAAAATGTATGGAATTCATGTTTAGAATAAGTAATGTTTACCAATTAAAATTACAGAAATATCCTGATTGCTATTTAATATTTATTAATTTGATGCGAAAATTCAAGAATGAAAATCTGAGAATCTGATATACAAAAAAATGAGCAGCTATAAATAGAAAAACATAATTTAAAGAGTTAAATAGGAAGGAATGTTTCCATTATATTCATATGCAGTGTACTCTTGAAGATTCAGTCTTACATGGATAGACCCCTGAATGTTTTGTCCCAACAAAAGCATATATGAGAGAAATTAAGTTTTCAAACATACTGGTAATATGTTAAAATGAATTATTGTACCTAGATGAGCTTGGATGCTGCTAGAACTTCAATCAAGATAAAGTAAATGAGTGAGCTGAAAGTATAATGAATATGAAAAGAGATAGTAGGTCCAATTTGAGCATATAGAATGAAGTATTCAAGTGCATAATAAGATCAAAGTGACAATTAATTTTCAACTGCTAATAGATTTCTCTGGTTAATACTTCAATAATTATTAATTTTTCAACCGATTTCAGATACCCAAATGAACTTCTATAATTCTAACACAATATAGATAATGTCTGGAAATGGAAAGCTAAAAAGAAGTCCAGCACAAAACTTATATCATTGAATTGGGTGCTAAAACTCACAGAATAACCAAATTTGCAACTTTAAGAGATATTGGAAGGGAGATAGATATTTGTAAAGCTTTGACAACATCATCAATACTCTCAATTTCAATAAGTGGTTCATCCCCCTGGATATTAACAACAATGTCATATTTCTTCTTCAGCTTTCTCAATGCCTCGTTGCAGTGTTCAGTGCCTGCCAATTGAAACCCCAATTACCTGAAATGGAAACTAAAATCAAAACTGATAGTTCTCAACCATCTACGCTACAGGTCTTGCATCAAAGACTCAGAAAAAATAATGCAGATCCTACCATTTTAGTATGCCTGAGATGTCATGACCACATTTGTTCCAAAGCCAAGGCAGCATTCAACAATCCTTTCATCATCTGTTGCAATAACTGATAAACAAAAAGAAGAAGAAAGGACCACAGCCAACTTGATCGAGATAATGAAATCTCAACAACATGGGTGAGGTTGGAAACACAATAGGCTAGTTA
>VDFB02360630.1:0-19868 GCA_007258455.2 Sequoia sempervirens | reverse complement strand
AATAATGTTTGAAATGAATATATTCATTGTTGTTTTTAATATTTTCAAGCTCCTAGTTTAGGTGATTGGCTAAGTATCTAGCATAATTGAATGATATAGCATCAGTGCTTTGTATGTATACAACTAAGACCATTGGGGCCATAGAAATGAAAGGTTGGACCTCTACCCCCAAGACCTGACCAGTTGAATAATAAGTGTATCAGAAATATTATTCAAACAAGTCCTCATGAAAAGGAGGGTTTTCATTGCTCAAAAACCTCCTAAGTTGGCCTCCATTATTTGGCGTATGCAGGGGTAGTTTCCACTGTTTGTAGCCGGTATCCATATGGTGATACTCTGTCAAGAAGTCTCTAACCATGAATGGCAAGTTCATAGGACACTCCAACTGAAACACATTAGAAATTAAATCCTCAAAAATAACAAGCATGTCAACCCCATTATGTGATTGAATAGTTCTCCTCTTGGGGTCGTATCTTCTAGCCAGAGCTTTAATTAGTTCTACATTTATGAACACATTGGGCACCATGAGTTTTCCTAAGTTGAACCTCCATGGGTTGCAGACTGGCTAAAACCTAAATTATTTTCTATAATGATACATGAAGATTTCATATCCGCGTCGTGGTATCCAAATATCTCCCAAGGCCTTATGTTTATCTAATAATCTATCCATTGAAGGATTTGTTAGAGCACTCCTCCTGGGTCTTGGCACCGACACAAGGATCTATCAGGTCTTGATTCAAGGGTCTCTTCTCAATTTTCCGTTTCTTATCTTTGGGTTTTGCTATGTTTTCCTCCATTATTTGAATTTTTAATCTTTTAAAAAAATACAACTTCACAGTTGGGATTGGTGTACTTACTTGAGTCTTGCCTCTACTAGTTTCTACTACATAAGAACTCCTAGATTTTCCTTTCTGCTTATGTCCTCAATGAAATCTTCCAGATTGTGTGACAATTATGCGATCAACTTGTGTTTCAATTATGGCTCATAAATAAAACACCTATTTCAGTCTTGTCATCAGAGGGAAGCATTTATTTTTAAGTATCTCGATGATGCCTTGAGATGTCACATTAGTTAGTACAATCATCATCATCATATCGACGAGACTGCGATCCTTATTCCACTAATGAACAACTTCCCTTCGGTCTATCAGAGAGATGATAGAATGTATTATCTTGATACACATTAATTCCCCTGATATATTTTAATTATTGATAAGCTGTGATTATATTGGGCCATTGGGGGAAAGCAAATATTCATTCCACTGATGTTCATGAGTTACAACGATGTGCTTACTTTTGTTGAATCTATCGGTCTATTGGGGAGAATGCCTTAGGAGTCGGTCCGATAGGGTATTGTTACATCGATACTAGGTTATGAACTAATTTGATCAGGCCATCGACGAGGGTATGATGGCAGCTTCGCCGATGAGGCATTGTTAGGCCGATAGTGCTAATTTTTATTTATGAATGGGGAAAAATTATGGAGTCTCAATCTCATTTATGGGTGTGTCAATTTGGAAATGTGGGCTAAAAAATTGATCTTGTCACATAAATTTCAACATTTTGTTTTAATCATAAAATTAAAATATGATGAAATTCTGTGAAATGTGGAGGATAGGTGGGTGGAGTCTATTGAAAAATGTGAGATTTTTCAGCTCTAACAGGATTAAGGGTTGAGAGTAATTTACTTGGGTTTAAGGGTTTAAGCACTAACTCATTTGACTACAAAATCTGACAAATTTTTTTGACGAAAGATGGATAATTAGATGTATTGTTGGGTACTAGTGATATTTAATGTGTAATTTTCAATTTTTTTTAATTTTATCCTCAACATTCGTCAAAATTTTGACGAACCTATTTTTTTGTCGAAATTGTGACAAAGAGTTTTCGTTGAAATTTCGACGAACATATGAAGTCAAAATTGAGGCTGACATAAATAAAAAGTGAGCTCAACTATTTATTGCAACAACGCTTTGCTATACTTACGAATTTGCTCTGCTTGCGAATTTGCTATACTTACGATAGTTTGTGGAGAACTAAGGACATTTTTCTTGGGAAAAATCATAAAAAATCAAGAAGCTATTGCCAGGTTGAGGGTAGTGATTGTCCTTTCCCAGAATCATTTGTGAAGTTATATTTGTACTTCCAAGTTTGAAAATCATATTTTAAAGCAACATCTCATCAGATTTCATTTTTAGACTTGTACATTTTTAGAGTTGCATTTTCAGATTTTGTTGTGCAAGTTCAATATTCTGATTTTAGGAGTCTAACAGTTGGAAATCATAGTAAAATCAGAATTTAATAAGTTTTGGAATTAGCATTTTAAATTGTTTTTTTGGGTCATTAACTTTAGACTATCTTCTCTTTTGGCGGGTGGTTGCATACCAAATTTTTTTGGTGTAAAATATTAGAATTATTAAATTTTGTTACCTATCTTTGAATAAAAACTATTTGGAGTGTGAGTTTGATATTTTTTGAAGATCTAAATATTCAAGCTTGATAAAGAAAAATCATATCAGATAATATTAGTCTAGAACAAAATGAAGACACATGATAGATTGTGGGCTAGATTGAGAAGGGTGATGGGAAATGTTATTGTCCTTGCAATAATTGCAAGGGCTTAAAGACGAGACAACTTTTAATCACAACAATTGAGAAACATTGTACGCAACATGGTGACATTAAAGGGGGGCATGATTATCGTCCATTGGTAAGTTGTTCATTATATGTGTTTATATTGATTGAATTTGTAAATATTTATATTGTTTTAACATTTTATATATATATATATATGTAAAATCACTTGATCATGATCATGGTTTATTTGTGTCTATCATTATTATAAAGGTGGGGCACCCTAGGGCACATGATATAGATTATCACGGTTCAGATAATGTGGTTTTGCAAGTGGACGAACATGGAGCTGTGAATATCGAAGATGAAGTTAATGATCTTATGGAAGAAGATGATCATGCGCCAGAAAAAATGGTTGAAGATGATGGTACAAATACATTGATCCATGACACATTTAGTGGTAGAGTTGATCATGATGATCAAGATGACTTTGATGATGTTCATGATTTACCTGTACTTGAGAGGGCATACGAGCCCCTTTATGAAGGCTCCCAAACAACTCTTTTCTCTACTGTATTTTTGTTGTTGAACTTGAAGGTTATGAATGGTTTATCAAACATAGCAATCTCATGGATGTTAAGGTATGTCATATATTCCATCTTTTTTCATCTATTTTAATTGTTGTTAGTTTATCACTAGTAAAAAAAGGATGAAATATGTACCATTAATATTCTTTATATTAACAAATTATTTTTTGTTGTAGATTGATTGGTGAATTTTTGTCACTACCATCAAATATTTTATCTCACTCATACCGAGATTTATTTGGAATTATGAAAAATATTGAAATGAAGTATCAAGCAATAGATGTATGCCCCAATGATCATATTATATATCATAAACAACATGAATTTGCAACAGAATGCCTGAAATGTCATATCAATAGATATTAAACAGATCAACTAACAAAAAAGGTGCCTTGCAAGTTTTTTTCGTTATATTCCCATTATTCCACGTATGCAACGATTATTTAGGTGCGAAAGCTTAGCACAATTTATGGATTACCATGCACATAATAGAAGTGGAGATAACATTCTTTGAATTCCTGAGGATGGTTTTGGATTTAGGGACATGGAGGAAGAATGGCCATACTTTAAAGAACATCGTAATCTCAGGCTTTCATTGGCAGCAAACAGTGTCAATCCATTTGGAGAGTTGAGATCTATTTACTCGGTGTGGCATGTTTTTTTTATCAACAATAACATTCCTCCATGGATGTTAATAAACAGGGAGCACAAAATGTTGTCAATGGTTGTTCTAGGTATTTGTTTACATCAATTTTATTTAACGCAGTAGCATCTCATTTGTCTTATTTGTTGCATAATGACTTATATTTTTTTCATTCAATAGTCATGTACATTAATTTATATATATTGCAGTAAAATGGTTATAATAATTATGTAATGTTTATGTTTATTCAACTAGGTAAGTACCAAGTTAAAGATATGAATGTATATATCAAACTTCTTATCGACGAGTTACTAAAGTTATGGAATGACATCACTATGTATGACGTCTCTAGACCAATAGGACAAAGACAATTTCAATTCCATGCAATGCGTGTATGGACAATTCATGATGCTCTAGGGCTAACACATTTTTGTGGTATGTTATAACATTTGACTGCACTTTAACAATATTTAATTTTATGAAGTAGATATCATGCATATTTTTAAAATAATCTATTCATTATATATAATTATAAAAATTGACATATTTAATCCAATTATATATATGATCTTGTCGGTCTTCAAACAAAGGGAAAATTTGCATGTCCGATTTGTGGTCCAAAGATGAAATCTCGTCATTCAACAAGTTTCAGAAAGTAGGTGTTTGATGAGTATAGACACTTCTTCCACATAAATCATAAGTATCAAACTACTGAAAAACATCTTTTCAATGGGAAAGAAGAGACTACATCAAAACCACGAAGAATGACACCTTGCCTATGGAAGTTGGAATATAATAGAATTAATCGTCAAGGTTATACATCGGGTCAATTTTTTTATCTATCATATATGATATGTTTTGAATTTATATTTTCATATTGTGTTGTGTTTACTCATGCTATAATTGACAATGATTATTGTTATTAATTTTTTTAACTTATATGCTTCATGAAGGTCGTCAAGGAATTAATGGCCAGCTTCCATAGGGACTAAAAATTTATCCCAAACAATTTAGTAGGTTGCCCTACTATGAGCAGCTACAAATTGTGCATTTGTTTGATACAATGCATATTAGAAAGAATATAACAGAAATGTTATATGAAAAATATTGGATGGAAGGCATGACAAAGAAAAAATTGTCAAAATTTGTAGTGACATTCAGGAAACCAATCATGCAATGAAAAATGTCATTCAATTAAATAGTGATGGAGACCAAATTAATATAAGTTCCCTTCCTTGGTTATTAATAGAGCAACAAAGAAATGCTATAAAAAAAGTCATACGAAAAATTTGATTTTCCACAGGATTTGCTGTGAACATAAACAATATAATAACAAAGAAAGGTGAATTTAGGTCAGGGATGAAAATGCATGATTGTCGTACCTTCATTAAGGTATTTATTCTGGTATATTATATACACTTGTATAATGCATGTATTTTTCAGTGTATTATGTTTACTACTTGTGGAAAAATAATGAAAAAATCATTTTATAATTGTTGCAATACGTTCTACCTCTATCTCTCCCAGACAACTTTGACAACAATGTCAAGCAAGTTATATATGATCTTGGAAAATACACGAGGTAAGTAGTGATATTTGTTCAATTTGTTGTATAGATCTTATAATTGCCATTTGTTTTACTTGTTATGTAATATACTATATATTTTTGTTAAATCCTGTTAATATATTTGCGCCTTCAATTACTTGTAGATGGTTGTCATCTAAAGAAATCCATAAAGAAGATATAAATTATTGGAAGAGAAAAATTCTTTGTCTAATGCGTGAAATGAAAAAGTGTCTACCTTTGACATTTTTCAATGCACAAAAACACTACCTCATACACTAGGTTGAGGAGATTGAATTGTGTGAACTTGTACACACAAGGTCAATGTGGATGGTTGAGAGACACTTGAAATTTTTGAAGGCTTTGGTTAGACAAAGAGCACATCTTGAGGGTTCTATAGTGGAGGGATATATGGTACACTAGACCATGTGTACATTAGTGAATATCTTCCTAAGTTTGTAGCAAAGATCCATGTAGATCGCATTTGGGATCCCAACTCCATTAACAAATTTGAAGGGGAGTACCTGATGGGGAAAGGTAGATAAATGAAAGTTATAGGTAATTATAAGATGGTCATGGAGATTAATTGTATAAATTTTACATATGGTTTTTATGTATATTGTACTTATTTAATTATTAATCTTCAATATACATCAATTATAAATTAAGGTCGTATACCATGGTATTTAACTAATTATATGTCGTTTGTGAATTTCAATTTTTTTTGATATAGTTGGCCGAGAGTGGGATGCACTTCATTTGTACGTCGCAAACAATCTTTATTGGACGACAGTATGGATTGAACGATGTCAACAATTTGGTCACGCATTAACATGGGAAGGTGTGGCTTTATTGGTTAAAGAAGCTCATTGTAATGGAGATTCAAATGTTACACAAAGGGAAATTGATTTAGCATATGGTTTAAGAGATAAATAGGTATATATAAATATATTAATCACCCATATTATTTAATTATTTTCAATTATATTGATGTATATATATGTTGAGATTGTTTTCTTTTCATACATTCGGCTAAGAATAAATATGTTTATCAACTGACAATATTGCAATAATATTTATATGTTTGACATATTGCAGGTGAAACACCACAAGGCTATGTGGTGCAATGGTCATAAATTTCAAATCAAAAAGTTGGATGACACAAAGAAAACTTGTGATTCTGGTATAATTGCAGTCTTTTAGGTGACTAATGTTTCATCTAGAAGCGACATACATCCAGAAGTTTCAGAAAATTGATATTATGGGATTTTGGATGATATACTTGAATGTGACTTTAAGTCCTCAAGATTAATTTTTTTCGTCGTCCTATAGTATAGGCTACAATTGAATGAAAATGATCCTGATAGAACTGTTATTGAACATGATAATGAATTTACCATGGTTAATACAAGGTCAATTGAGTGAGCTAGAAATGAGCCCTATGTTCTTCCAAGCCAATGTGAGTAGGTATTTTACTCAGAGGTTCCAGGTAAAATGGGTTGGTCATTTGTTGTTAGACATAATCCAAGAGGAAGGCTAGTAAAGTATATTGGTCAATTAAATCCTGATTTAGCTTTCGTTCAACACCCTCTAGCTCAATTCCAGACTCAACCTTCAGCTTCTTACTTTTAGGGTGACTGCTCTCACTTTTGTTTTCTACCTTTCAACTTCCCCGAGCTGGTGGCTTCCATATTGCTCTCCTAAAATTGTAGAAATGAAAAATTTAAAATGCAGAGGACTTATTTGTTTTGATTGAGGTCTTTCAACTGAAACAATTCTATGGCTCTTTGTTTGTCTCCTTGTTTCCTTCATTACCAATTCACAATAATGTTCATTTTGCAATGATTTCCTGTCAATTTATGAAATTACCTGTACTCCATGGTGCCATTAATTTTTTTAACTCCAGGCACGAATGTAATTTTTTTTCAAATTCCTTACTATCACATCAAATGAACTGGTGGGCAAGACACCTTCAAACTTTTAGCGATCTATACATTAGGCCCCAACCAACGTTCAGTGAATACTCTGCTGATCGTGGTAGCACTCTACACATCTGATTGATGTTAACATTTGTCTCGTATACATCGCCAAGAGTCACCTTGACAATCATTTTGGTTCATTTGTTTCTTCATCGACCTAAATTTTAGTATGGCTAACACTTTTAGTGGTTCCTCTGATGTTATAAGTCTGGCCGACAACTTTTCTTTTGGTCTTGAATATGCTTCCAAAACTCTTGCTGATATCCTCTTATCGGTGTAACTTAGCGGGTTGGGTGAACATTCAAGATTTACACCGATGGTACATGTCTCACTGATATATTCCCAGTGCTCTTGTCAGTGAAAGAAATGATAGTCTTGCTGATGAAACTTCATCAGCAAGACTTAAACATTCAGGCCAACATATATTTTTCATGCCAAGATGACTTGTCTTGCCGATAGATTCTCTTCATCGATGATACCATAAGCCAATCTCCTTGATATGTCTTCTTTAGTAATCCTAGCTTTGAACATGAGCGTAGGTGATCTTCGAATTTACCCACTATCACATCAAATATTCTATCAGAAATACAATTCAAAATTTGGGCAATCATTTTATTCAGGATTGACTAACGTTCATTAAACATTCTTTTGGTTGGGGAGACATTATGCTGATATCACATAATCTATCCATCTGATTCATATAAATGTCTCCAAGAGTCACCCTGACGACTATCTTGATTTGTTTGTGTCTTCATCAGCAAGACACGGTGTATCGCTAAGACATTCAGTAATTTACCCGATGTTATAAGTCTCCCCGATGATTATTCCTTTGATCTCATGTCGCCAAGACTCCTTCTGATTAAACTCCTTTTGCTTTGATCGGTGAGACAAGAGAGGTTTCTTGTTGATGAAACTTCATCAGTGAGACTTATATGCTCGATATGACCTTTTCATTTCACCCCAATGGAACTTTTCTTGCCAATGAATCTCTTTATCGGTGATACTGTGGACTGTGTCATCCCGATGTGTATCTTCTTATGTAATTCGATCGGTGTGACATTTTTGTTCTTTCACCGATATGTTGAAAATGAGAATATAATGATTTATGAATTAGAGAGACCTGCACAAATTCTTGCTGATATGGGTTATTTGAATACTAGATTTTGGAGGTTTTTCATGATATCAAATGGTCAAGAATGATGTGATCATATCTGACTCTGATGGATGATACTCAAGATAAGGTTTTCTTTAGGGAATCAACAAGTGCAAAATCACTGTAAAATTTGAAAAATCACTTGTACTTTCCCTTGAAGTATGTTTAATAACTCCAAAATGGGTGTCTAAAACAATCAAGGGTTTCTCTAGTGTTTTGGGAAAGTTTTGAGTTATTGGGAAAAAAATAGGTTTGCACTGTTACAAGGATTCAAGGAATCAATGTGTGAAATATGACTTCCATTCTTTGCCAGGCTTTGAGAGTTGTTTGGATTTTTTAAATTGGTCATTCTAAACTTGTTGGAATCCTCTTAAAGGCAAGTTGATAGGTTGGTTGAGTTGAACCTAATAGGTCTAAATTAGGTAGTTTTTATTGCTAAGGTGGATCACTCCTTTTTGTGAAGGCCATACACTTATGATTGGGTCAAGTGTTCTTTTCTTTAGAAAATTCCTATTGCCTTTTTGATAGGTTATGATTTGATCAAATGGGTTATGAAGCACTTATTTCAAACAAATATCTTTATGAAAGAAGTATATTGGCATGAAATTAAATATGATTTGTATTCCAATGTAAAAAACTATGAGGAACACTTCTTTCAACACAAACTATTATGTAGTAGTCAATTAAAATGAAAAAAGCTTACTCTATATTAGTTAGGATACACAACTAAGAAAATGATCTAAAGTGACTTATTTATCCTAGAAGACTAAGTATATAGTATACAAAGAAAACCAACAAACCCAACTACCCTATTTGAAGGAGTTTAGTTTTCTCCCCTTCCGATCTCGCTAATATTGTCTAATTATCTTAAAGAGAGAACTGAAGGGTCATAAAGAAAACTATATTCAACCTAGTAAATAAGCTTGGTTAATGAAACTTGAAAAAAAGAAACAAACAATTGCTACATTTGGAATTTCATATTTGAATGAGGTGGTGACAATAATCTACTTATAACCCAATAAAACACTATTTTTATAAGAAGACTTGACATTAGAGATAAAGTGTTACTTATAGTTTAATAAAAAAATGATTATAGTTTACCAACATATACTATTGTATTGCATGGATTCTTGGATTATCTGAGGGGAGAGAAAGTCAGACAGACGCTGCGATCGAGACGCAGAATCGAGATCAATGATCGGACAAATCAGAATAAATCAGGCGGATCGATCAATCCGCTGCGTCGGATCCTTTCGTCGATCTTTCCGGATCAATCGCTATCGAAAAGGAAAAAGCGGGGTCGAAAGATCGAGAGGATGAAAGATCAAAAAAATCATCAAGATCAAAATCGATCGAGATCAGTCAGACGGATCCGAAAGAGACGTCGAAAGCGATCGTCGAGAGACAAAAGATAAAATGTCAGGAAAGACCTTGTCCCCTTGCCCTCTATTTGTATGTTTGTCATTATCTCCCTCTCTCTCTATAATTTCTTCCCTATATTTATCTTTGTCTCCTTAAGTGTGCAATGGGTACATTGAAGAGGTCTTAAAGGAGAATTATCATATCTTTACTCAAATGGCATGCTACCTTGAGCATAACTCCCCAAGTACACATGCCATCCTTGGATTGTTGACATGAAACAACTAATCAAAATTTAGTTTCTCTCTCTCATTAATATTATATTAATATATATTACTATTATATTAAATATATTTTGTATTATATAAAAATATACTTATTATTAATTATTAATTATAATAATTTTATATGTATTTAATAATTTTGTTAAAGAATATAATATATAATTATAATAAGTTGAATAATTATATTATTTATTATGTAAAATATAGCTAATATATACTTGACTATATTGTAGAATATTAAAACCTAGCTAAATGGCGCCATAATTTTCAATTTAATTAACATACTCTAAAACTTAACGAAACCAGGTTGTAGCTCGTCAAATTGGAGAAGTGAAAGGTCAATACCAGTGCTGAGGAAGAGTTTGGAGTAGTGAAAACAAGGTCAATGCCAAAACTGAGGAAGATTTTGAAGTTAAAACAAGGTCAATACCATTGTTGACGAAGAGTTTGGAGGAGTGAAAACAAGGTCAATATCAATGCCAAGAAAGAGTTTGGAGGAGTGAAAACAAGGTCAATACCAGTACCGAGGACGAGGTTGAAGGGACTCAGGGAAAATCGACAACCAAGTGATAATGAGTACTATAAGTTTGGCACCCCCATTCTCTTTAACCTACAATTTTCATGCCTAATTTCCAAAGATCTTCTCGTACATTGGCACCCCCATTCTCGTAAAGTGGTATAAGATAAGACAAAAAAAACAAAATAGCTTAGTCTTTCACATTTTTATCGACCAGCCTCAGGTCTTGGAAAAACTCTCATAATCTACCCACATCTTGGTTGAGGTCTAGGATTTCATCATGCATAGCCTTCATCGGGAAAGTCTAAAGTGATTGTATACTTAGCCCAAGTATATGCTAGGATAAGCTAGATCTAATGAATGAAAATAAAGGCATATAATTCTTCTTTAATACCTCCACCACAAACATATGCAAGGAAAGGTCTCCTCCACACACAACCCTTACAAATTATGGCTAGAGGAATATAATATTTGAAGAACTCAAAGTTGATTCTCTCCTACCTGATGCAATTAGTCATTTTATCCTTACAAAAATTTATAGTGATTACTAGAGGCACATAGACCAATTCTTTATAATAGAAGAATTTGATCACACTTTTCCAATGATTGCATTATGAGAAAACCTTACATTAAATGAATAACTCCTAGCTAAGTTCTTTAAATCATGTCCAACCGTATAAGAGAAGATTGCTGCTATGTGTACTTGGATACCATGGAGAAAGGCTCTTTGGGATCTTTCATCAATCAAGGCATTGTTAAGTTTTAACTCCTAAAAGTGAGAATGAAGAATCTTTCCTAGGATGGTGGCCATCCCATTATAACTCTTAGAGTTAGAGATATTTTTGTTTCGAAGTAGAGATATTTTAAGTTGTCAAATCCTACCATTAGACATAATCAAAATGTTGTTGTTTCAAATGACTATGAGCACTAACTTTCACTATTTGAAGATGTTGAAACCTTGTCATAGAGAACTAGAACATTGATGCAACCACTCATCCTACCTTAAAACATACCAAAAGTATCCTAGCAATTAGAGATAGGAAGATTTAAGATGACTTAATTTTTTTTTATTTCCAAAGCATAAACTTGTGATGACTTAAATAGGCGTAGTACACACTCCCTCCCCGTTAGCCACTTAGACATATGGAAATTAAATGTAAATTTTCTGCTATTTTTAGTCATGCAGGTGTCCAATAAACCACTTGGTGGTGTTTCCCTTCAAGTTTATTTACTTGAATGAAGAGAAAAAGTCCTTTGATTACAATTAGAGAATACATTTGAGGCCTTGGTTGTGTAATTGGTGGACCATAATCACATTTAACACTTGTTACAAAGTTTGGGAGTTAAAACATTAAGTAGATTTGATTTGTGATGGACACAATTGGATGGTAGTAACAAGAACTTGCAATATATCAAGCCTTGATTACCTTATAACCTATGAAATTATAGCGATGAAATGATAGATTAATCATAATGTCACCTTGGGATCACATCACCATGAAAGAACTTCATCCAACATACTTATGAGTGGAGGTATCACAAAATAGGTATTTGTTAGATCTGTCTTCCTTGAACAAGGGAAATTAAGGAAGAGAAGAGGAAAGCAAGACATATAGTAGGTCTAAAAGAGGGAGATCAACTAGAGATCAAAAGATTAGAAGAAAATTTTGTAAACGCATGGAATTTTTTCTTGTTGAATGGGGGTCATGTTCTTATGATGATGAGAGCATACGCGACGTCAAGGTGCCCTTGAGGTACAAACATCTACGAAAATAATGGGTACGCAAGGAACTTCCTCCAATAAACACTAATTTTTGTGTCAATGAGAGGATATATCAATAGCACCATCATCATTACATGGTTTGGGCCTATTTTGCATGTATGGCATAAAGGTCTATTACAAAAAAGTTACTGAATTGATGGAGTATGTCAAACTCTGTTATAGTTACAAAGATTGGATGTAGCTGGTTCGATATACACGAAGTATGTGTAGGTATGCACTGTCAGCAAATTATATACAACTAAAAGATAAGGATCAAAATAAAGGAGTGGCTATGTATATTGACAGAAGGCCAAAAGCATCAGGAAATATTGTAGGGTTTATAAATAGTACATGACCTGGGTCAAAAAATAAGCAACCCACTTGCATATTTGAGGCACATGAGGGAAACTGTGTATTCTTATGTGTGATAAAATCAATAACTGCAAGGGAAGAGTTGCTAATTGATTACAATTTGAATCTCTTAGTTACAAACATAGTTACTATGGGGGTGGTACGTACTGTGTACCATTTTACTTAACCTCCAATTAATGAATCCAATATACCATTTTATTCTTATGTTTTTTTATGTAAGTCTATTGGTTTCATTTCAGTAATATTTTTTTATATTTAATTTTTGCCATAGCAGGACATTGATCGTATAGGGAAGTCTTCGGCCCAGAGCATAGATCGCGATGCATCTTCAGGAACTTCTACCTGATAGGTTCATCTCATTGTAATTGTACAAATTAGATATGAGCAAATTTTTTTATTATTATGTTTTTTTCATAAGTTTATCGGGTTAATTTTGATAATGTTTTTAATATTCTTGTTGTAGTCTACTGATCGGGGAAAGGCACCAGCAGTAGATAAGAGCATCCATAGGGAGGTGTAGTCAATATTATGTGATGATGACATCGCATATTCAACAAACCCTCTCGATATGATAAGGAAGACCCACAAAAAATGCAATGAATAAATCCTTAAGTTGTTATTCATCGTGCCTCAAACATATGAGATAAGAGAGAGGGTTAAAATATTGACTGAGAGAGTACAAAACTTGCAAGTAAGCTGTTATGAGGTCTTTAATTATAACATAAGTTCATTCATGGTTTTATATTTTGTACTCTTTTATGTCATGAACTAAAATATGTGTTGTTTTTATAGGATTTTTTGCATCCTCATGATGCTCCTAGCCATGATTAGGGTATTGCAAGTGTTTCCCAAGGAGTAGGGGTTGGTACAAGTGTCCATCCTTTCCTGTGCATACATCACATCATCTGACCCCATCATCCATGCCTATATTGTCGTCTAAAATGTCGCCAACACATACCATGCAGGAATCCATTATTGCACCCTCTAGCAATGAACACATGCCAGAACATGTGTCAAGACATGTACTTGGGGATGTAGAGGCCACTAGTACTGGTGATGTTTTAGTAGCATTTCTTGGATCTTCCCGTATTACTAGTATGGGAACATTTCTGGTCACATTTGTGGTGACCGAGGATTTCATTCCCATAAAGATAGAGAAGGTCCTAGGTACTTTAAAATGTTTTTATTATTATTATATATAATTCAATTGAAATTTACTTATTGATCACTATTTTTAGACTATTGATCCCATGATCATTTTGTAGGAAATGATGTTTTTTATAAACATCTAAGTGATATTACATTGGAACTCTTTGGGCCCACCATACGTACACGGTGGAATGCCCAAAATCAAGATTTAAAAGATGAGCTCATTAACCATTTAGTTATGCTATTCGGTGATAAAAACATTCAACCGAACCAAGGTCCTTAAGAAAGTCGGCAATTCCATCTAAAGTATGTGAGAATTCAATATAGGTCACATTTGAGAAGAATAAAGTATGAGCTGCGTTCCTGTTTACTCCCCGGAGAGGGCGGAAGTACCTGGTGTTGGATGAAAGAAGGTGCGTCAAGAAAAGGAAAGACACCACCGCACTAAGGAAGGTATGCGATACTATTAACAATGTAATTATATACTAATTACTCTTTCTTTTTACATAATCTAACATATTTCAAAATTTTCATAGGCTGCTTGACACATCAAAGGAAACAAAGACAAGACTAGAAAAACACGGGCAACACAAACTTGGCTCTCGTGGTTATATGAAATTAGCCTAACAATTGTAAGTATCAATAAAATGAAATATCAGACCCAAATAATAAATTACAAAACAATTTTGGTTTTGACACACCATAGAAACAAAATTCATGATCTTATGCAAAAATGCAGGGCTCTGAATTCAGCAGAGTTCCCACAGAAGAGTACTTGAATATTGCCTTCCAGCAAGGCTATGGATTCATGGCTAAATTCCTAAGTGTCTTGACTGGGCAAACACAATCTTCCTCAGACCGACATACGTAAATAAACTCAATAAAGTTTATTTAAAATTGAATACTTGTGCAATCTATTCAATATTAATTTCCACCATAAAGTAATTACATGCCTATTTTTTTTAAACATACAAGCAATGATAATATTGCACATGACATTGGAATGCAACTCCGGTGAGGGTGGATAGTCCCACGTATACGTCATGGTGCTCATCTCTGAGCATTGGATGTATCTGTACAAAAGTACAAAACATAGTAAGGATTAATACAAGCAAACATCTTTAATTGTAATTATGTATTACACAGTTGTAACCTTGTGTTTGAACCGATACATATGTATATGATCAACATGTTGGCATGATAGGCGAGAAGTGACAAGAATATGATGTGGCCCCACGTAAAGAGAGGACCATTCTAAATGTTATTTTTTAAAACATATTTAAATTACAATTGGTGTATTGTTCAATGTAACCTTTGTGTCAACTTAGAGCATGTAGAGAGTGAGGAATGTGTTGAGCATGATCGCTAGAGAAGATCAGAAATAAGGATGTGGCCCCATCGTGTAAAGTGGCAAAGAGGACCCACTCTAATGTTCTTTTAAACATATTTAATTTCAATTGGTGTATTAATTAATGTAACCTTTCATGTTTCAACTGTAGATCAAGATTTAGAGGGTGTTCAACATGTTGAGCATGAGTCTATAAGAGAAGTTCAGGAACATGATGTGGACCCATCAGGTAAAGAGAACCATTCTAATGTTCTTTTAATTAATGAAATACTTGTAACAATAATAATAAAACATATCAATTTAACATTTCTTTGTTATTGCAGCAGAACCCCCCTTGCAACGATGTCCACGTCGTGAGCAACGACTAGGCATACATTAAGAGCATGAGCAGAGGGAGAAACAACTAAATGAGGGGAAAATGATTTAGAAAACAATACTCAACTTCAGATTTTTTTAGCTTTAGAAAAGAAACAAAAAAAAAGAGTGATTGTAATCATATCATGACAACCATATTTTTGATAATATGTAAAAATTGAAAGAATTAATGTTATATGTTAATGAATGAATGTGAATATGTTAGTGAATGAATGTGAATATGTTAATGAATGAATGTTATATGTTATTAATGGATGAATGAATGAATGTTATATGTTATTAATGGATGAATGAGTGATTAATGTTATATGATTGGGTATGGGGAATTGAGAGTGATGTGAGGGGGGGGGGGAGGGGCCAAATGAGCTTCCACCGTCACGTGGTTGGCCTTGTTAAGTAGAGAATATTAAGCTATTCTCAAAACAACGAGAAGCTCAATAAGGTAATTCACTTTTCAATATAAGAAATGTACCGCTTCGAAGTATTCAAACCCAATATGCAAAGATGAAAGAAAAGCAAATTTTCAATTAAGGTGGCAGAAATTACTCCTTTATACCTGAATCCATGCTCACATCATAATTTTAAGTTGTTTCCACTCCAATGTTCCTGAGTTTAGTTTGTTTGTATGGGCTTTGTATAGAATACCACATTGTGTTGTGTGTGTGTGGATTTGGTTTCAAAGCCATGTTTCTTCTATTTTAGCTTTCTGTGATGGAGCAATCCTCTAAAATTTGGAATTTTGGTGCATAATAGGTTATTAGTGGAAAATTGACAAATTTCAAAGGGTTTAGAGGCTCAATTGGAGATAGATACACAGCTTGGATCTTGTTGCTGATGGAGGCTTCCACTTAACCCATGAATTTTGCACCATCCCAAGAAGTATGCAAAAATTTCTCTACTTACATTCATTCTTGATCATAAATGTTCTAAATGATATTAATGCTTCAAACTTAAGATTCGTTTCATTGTTATAATGATCAAAATGTTATACTTTTCTATACATTCAAGTATTCTCTTGCCCCCTACCCTTTGCTCTCTTCTCCCTCCTTTTAATAATTTTCTTTGTCATAAAAGATTCACATTTCTGTCTCATTTACACAAATTTATCTGAAGCGCTAGGAGTGAATAAAGATATGCAAAAGATGATGGATTATGCCTAAAAAAAAACTTTCCATATTATAGCTAATTAAATCCTTAATATTTCAATAGTTTAGAGCTCGAATAATTCTTGTATATGCATGTGTAGCAATAAGGGAGCCTATGTGAAGATTGAAATTTAAAACATCACTTTGGTATTTTTCCTTAGGCAGTGAAATGATATTTTGAGTAATACAAACCTACATACACATTGATATGCTTTGGCATTCCATTGAGGAAATTGTTTTCTCTTATACCTACCCTCGGATAGACATGGAGGTATATAATATTGGTTTTAAGTTTTTTGTATAAGAAGTTAATTCACAGAGGAAGACTAAAATATTCTTAATGTCCCACAAAAGGAAAGCATATGAATCACTTAGTCAAGGGCAATCTACATTTTGTATTCATCCAAAAAATTGGTTTTGTTCTTTTTTTATGTTTTTACGTGTTTTAGGCTCTAGAGATGTAGTTTGTTGACCTTTCCTTTTCAATTCTTCTACCCATTTTTTGATGTGATTATTTAGTTTATCCCTCATAATTTTTTTTTTTTTTTTTTTTTGGTAGATTTGTTTGTAACCTTATTTTCTTACCCAATAAATTTGGTAAACCATTCATGCATATTAGTTGACCTTATCAGACTAACTTGTAGTCATCCATTACTTCATATGTTGCAAGTTGTGTTTGTGTGCCAATAAATCTTGATGATTGCGAGAACTTTAATCCTACAAGTGTACCCACTCTTTCTCAAGTAAAAGTTTTATCTTAATTTATAGTAATTTAAATGGCTAATTGAAGGTGCTTCTTTAGATCTGAGATAGTTGAACCCTGGACTAAAATATGGTATTAGATGGGAAGTATAATGATAAAACTGAGGTCCATTGAACGCAAATTACAAACATAATTTACTAGACTGTGAATAGTGTTACAATTATAATTATTTCTCCTTTACCTACCTCTCCATTAATGAAAAAGATAGCAGATATTGGAAGTTCATTATATGTCTCATGTATGTGTTAGTATTTTAATTTTGTTTAAGTTGTTCAAGAGCTTGATTAGGTCAAGAATATGTTCTATAAGCTATGTTCTCTTGACACTGATCAACATTTTCCCTACACATTTTCTCTTCAATCCAGACGTTTCTTAACTCCTTCCCTTGTTAGCCCTTGGTTGTTCTCAAGTGTAATGCTTTTTCTATGCATCTTGCAGTCTGTATGTATGATTAGTCATCTCTTATAAAGCATGGATAACCTTTCATGGAATTTTTGTTGTGATTAGACAATTGCCATTGTGAGAATAATCATTTAATTTGTATGGAAGTAAGTTTTTTTCATATTATTTGACTTGGTATTGTAAACTTGTCTTTGCAGGATTCTCTAAGGGGGAACAATAGAATTTTGATGATAGGTAGAGTTGTACAATACTATAAATCATTTTGCATTATCAATATATTGCTTATAGAATAATCTATGCAAGTAAAATGGAATGTGCAATGACAATTGGTCTCGCATTCAAATTTGAATATAAGTACATTACACAAGAAGATAGTATCTATTCTATGATTTAAAGAACCCAAAAATAAGAAAATTAATAGGTTCCATATGTTTACTTGCTCTTAGACACTTTTTTAATCGGCGAGACGCTCAAAATGTCTTGCTGATAACCAAAAATGTTCAAAACTCTTGAAGAGGTCAGATCATTGTGACATTGGATCTGTCTTTCTGAGGAAAGTCATTGACAAGACATGGACTATCAAAGTGAGTTTTCTATCTTATGCCGATGATTGATCTCTCACGGATGGGTTGGCTTTGGTGGTCATCGCCAAGAGTCTATGTGATGACATGGTGTAGGTCTATTTAAAACTCCTGAGGAGGTCAAATCGGTGTGACATTGGATTTGTCTTGCCGATGGAAGTCATTAGCAAGACATGGACTATCAGAGTGAGTTTTCTATCATGTGCCAATGATTTATCTCTCACTGATGGGTTGGATTCGGTGATCATCACCAAGAGTCTCTGTGATGACATGGTGTAGGTCTATTTAAAAATCCCACAGAGGTCAGATCGGTGTGACATTGGATCTGTCTTGCCGACGAAAGTCATCGATAAGACATGGAATATCTAAGTGAGTTTTCTATCATGTGTCGATGATTGATCTCTCACCAATGGGTTGGATTTGGTGGTCATCACCAAGAGTCTCTACGATGACATGGTGTAGGTCTATTTAAAACTCTTGCAGAGGTCAAATCGGTGTGACAGTGGATCTGTCTTGCCGATGGAAGTCATCAGCAAGACATGGAATATAAGAGTGATTTTTCTATCCTATGCCAAGGATTGATCTCTCACCAATGGGTTGGCTTCGGTGGTCATCGCCAAGAGTCTCCGTGATAGTACATTTCAACGAATATTTTTCTTAAAAAAATTGCATTGTTTTATCGCAATTTTGATGAAGGAAACTAACGAATCACTGAAAAGACCCAATGAAGTTGCTATAGCTACGATGAAGGATTTGTCATAACTACTTGCCCATTTTGTTGAAATGGCGATGAACTTCTAGTGTTGTTTCAACACTTTGGAAGAGGCATTGCAATTGCGTTTTGGTTATAATTCGTCGGTGGATACATGAAGTTGTTATCGATATTTCGACGAACAATAGAGCCATTTTATGATGCCAACAACCAACGAATCTAGGTCATTATTTTGACGTTTAATTCTTCATCTGAATTTTGACAAAAAATTGCTGACAAAAATTATTTCATTATTTTGTCAGTTGTTTGGAAAATGTTTGTCGCAAGACCGACAAACATTTGTCAGAAAATGGAGTCAAATTTAGTAGTGAAGGATTGAGGGTATAAGAGGGTCTGTATTGGCCAGTTGAGGGTAGTGGGATGTAGAGGGTTTAATAGTTTAAGGTTTGGGGTATTAGGTTGAGGGTATATGCCAATTGAGGGATTAGGGTTGAGGGTACAGGGTAGAAGGTTTAAGGCTGGTTTAGGGTTTAAGGGTTTAGGGTTGAGGGGTGTTAAGGGTTTAGTGCATAGCTAGGACATTTGAGGGTATATGGTTG